>BQNB010186507.1:0-12120 GCA_026074375.1 Tanacetum coccineum
ACTCCCTGTTCATGCATTTCATCGAGAATTAACATCAATGCATCATTTCGCACAGAAGATACATTTCTTTGAACAACATGATCTTTGTTGTCTTCCACATACTGATCTTACGGAATAATATTACTATTACTCGTATAGTCAGCATCGGAGTCAACAACGTAGTTGTGTTGTTCATCGGTTTACATCTCGTGTTCATCATGATACTCATCCATATGATCTACAAAAGCATCATGATCTTGTACCTCAAATGGATCATTCGAGTCATATGATGGGCCGGCTTCATCATAGATTGGATCTTCAGATGTGAAATTTTCCATGACCATGGTCTGTGAAGTGGGACCTTCATCAACATCAGAGTCGAATGCATCACATTTATCAGCTTCAAAAATATGGTCCACATTGAGTGCCAAATCATTCTCGGGTGAATCATCCATATCATCATCAACGTTGGTAACCTGTTCCCCTGCAAGAAACAACGACTGTTCTTCATCCAGTACTGCTCCACTCTCCTGGGCTTGCATTAGTAGCATCTTGTCCTTGAAGTAGTCTGAATCTTGAAGTCGCTTTGGCCTTGGACATTCACGTGCAATGTGCCCTAGTCCGTTACAGTTGTAGCACTTGATGGGTTTCGCTTGACCAGGATATAATGCCTCCTCTGTTCTGTCCTCCTACATTCCCAGCTACACCATTTCCTCTTGCATTGTTTCTCTGAAATGGTCTTCCTTGATTATTCGCATTGTATCTTCCACGGACATCTTGAACCACAACTTTCCCGTCTTGAACCATAGCTTTGTTCCTTGCATTAGACGACGCTCTAAGTTGATTGTTTGTTTGAGGAAGATGTGATTTGTACGATTGAGTGAGGAGGGCAAGTGTGTTGGATAAACTTTCAATCAAGTTTTCTGTTGAAGAACTTCCTGAGTTCATTTGAAAGTTGTCAGAAGGATATGGTTCTGTTGAGGATTGAGGAGACTTGGATGATTGTGTTGGATACTGCTGAACTGAGGCGTCCGACACTAGTGCCAAAGGATCATTATTTGGTTGACCGAACCTTTCCATCATAATTCTGTTCTCATTAGCATGCACCTCATGTTGCTTTAAGTAGGCATACAACTGATCACAGTTTGACTCTTTCAAACCTCTGTTAAGTTTGACTTCAGTTATGAATCTACTCCACTCAGGCAACATGTTGTTCATAAACTTTGAGTTAAGCTGCATCCTGGACATGGTCATCTTGATGTTTCTCATGTCATTAATGAGCTTTGTAAACCTAATGTAGTATCCTTGAATGGTTCCTCCTTTGTTTTGATGAAAGTGTTCAAATTCATCGTATAACTGAGATTCCCGGTCATCTTTTGTTAACTCAGAGCCTTCCAGAATCATCTTCACGTTTTCCCAAATGTCTTTGGCATCAATATAGTGATTGATGAGTGAGTAGATGTCCTTTGGTATACCCTGAAGTAGGATATTGGTTGCACGAATGTCAGCTTTATACCTTTCTTTTTCTTCAGCTGAAAGGTCGTTAAGGACTCTAGCACGTACTGGACCTTATTGAACTGCACCCTCAGTTCCTCCAGTAATAACATCTGAGACCATTCCCATATGAAGGGCCTTCTTTAATGGACTTCATAATATTATCTCATTATCCTTTCTAGACTGTACAGAGTATACGTTGTTGCCAAGATTTCAAAGTCGTGTTCTATCATGCATTGTTGGGGGCGTGTATCAGAACCTGCACACTGGATGTCTTCTTCGCATACTAGACATTGTTATTATTTTGATATGATATGTTTGATCGATCCAATGATTAGTGAGTGTCGTTAAAAGTGGTTGAGGGTTTAGGTATTCGTGTTTTGTTTTAGTGATATTAAATCCCGAGTTTGAAATATTTCAAATTTCGAAGACAGAAGCTCAACCCGCCGCCAAAGGCTACCAAACCGCTGCAAGAGATAAGGCAACTCGCTGGTAGAATTTTAAGACAACTCGCCGAACACAACTCGCTGCCAAGCAACCCGCCGCGAAGAGAAAGGACATACTCGCCGGTGGAATTTGAGGGCAACTCGCGAAGTCACTCGTGCAAGTCAACCCGCCGCGAAGAGTTAAGCAACCCGCCTACCACCGTGAAGAATATTTTAATCCAACCGCCGTTAGAGTTTTCAAAACCGCAGAGTTTTCCTTAAGAAAATTTGCTATTGAAAATATTCAAAACCCGGCTGATAACCTGTACAACCGCATGGTAAGCAAAAACCGTGCGTACGTAACAAATCGCCTTCTTTGAGCAAACTACCGCATGTTCATACCGAGGTAAGCAAACTGCTGCGTAGGTAACATAAATCGCCGCTTGAGAACTCGCCACCTAAGCAACCGCGTGTGTCAGAGGTGTTGGTATCCTACTTAATAAAATAATATTTTTTTCAGCAATACGCGTGAAGCATTTCTGGCAAATCTTTCCAACGAAGGAAACAACGACGTTTTTCAATAAAAAATACCTATAAATTCACCTTTTTGAACTCGAATTTTGCTTGATTCTTTTGCACAACACTATACCACAATGGTAATTGCAACTAGAAACACCCAACTTTATCATTACAAACACCAAAAATTCGGGAGCTCTTCAATATAAATTGAGCTGAACTTTCTTGGCTAACACTTTTCGAGCTAAATCAAGCAAGAATATCGCACATAAACACGATCTAAATCATCCATTAGCTCTGATTACCAAGTGTGGTATATCTATATCATAACGAGGGTCGATTTTGGGTCGGGCTAGTTTCTAGAGAGAGAAACAATAGAGAGAATATCTAGAGAGAGAAAGTGTTTCTTTTGTGAATGAATTTATGACTAGCTTGCCTTTACAAAGTTTGGAAGAGGCTATATATAATATATAGTACTTACAATATACGGGGTATTTGTACACCGACTTAAAACCGTATAATGTACTATTATCTATTAACAAGAGGCTATATTTAGCAGTAAAAAATACATCATGGGTGACCGAAGTCTTTTCTAATATCTTAAATAAATATATATATATATATTACTATATATTTATATATAGAATAATATCTATATTGTAATATATAGAGAGTATCCTGTTTGATATAAAAATTGCTTGAGGACAAACAATATTTTATCTCCCGGATGTCGTATCCCGACGAGAGATGAATTTAAAATCCACGAAAGTGTTTTGTTTGATGCTTGAATGACAAATATTTTGTTTTTGTTTTTAAAACTATTTTTAATCACTAAAAATTACCAATCTAGAATTACTAATAATAAAACTACCAAATTTAATAGCTAAATGAGCTTAAAAGATATTAGAGTGGATAATGCTTGATAAGTGATGTGAAAAGTTCATGAAGTGTGATAATTAAGGTTTGATTAAGGACTTAATGTCCTTAGAAAAGATTGATATCTCACAAACGTTGGCTTATATTGACCAAAATCTCTCAAAAGATATGAATTACTAGATGTGTAGTTTAATTAGTTTTCCGTATTTTGCCTTTAAAATATTTAAATCACATAAAATCTATATAATCCATATAACTATTAATCAATTAAAACTTTTTTTCAAAAAAAATCACATCTTATAATCCCAAATCACAATTTCACTTAACAAGCATTAATTAAACTACTCGCTATTCATAATGATAAAACAAAACATTTTTTATACTAAGTTACACTAAGGTATTGAAAAAGGATAGAAAATTGAACTGAACTTGAAGACCCGCAATAAAACGAATACCACCCGATTTATTTAGCTAAATAACAAATAATCACAATTCGTGTCTAGCTAAATAAACCCGTTAGCTACTTGCCTACGTGAGTTGACCGGTACCGCAAAAAGTTCAAACAACATAAAACATCACATATCAGGTTTTTCACTATTTGCAATTAACACCTGCCTCTACAAACCGCCAATTCAGGCCCAATTAACAAGATAAGGCCCAACTACTTACAAGCAAAACCGAAAGCCCAAAGGTTAACCAGAGGCCCAAGATCAAATCTAAAAACCAATATGCAACATAGAGCTTATTTATGAAAAGTTTTTTTAGCAAACAAGCTCAATCACAAGATAAGCTAATACGATAAGCCACGAGCATAATAGCATATGAGATAAGCAATCCTAAAAAGTGAGATAAGCAATAGAACTAGAATACATGATAAATAAGCTACACGAATTGAAAACTAGTATGAGTTTTTAAACTAAAACTTTTTAATAAGCTAAATCCTAAACGAATTTAGCACTAGATAGATCGAATAAGCAAACAAAATTTTAGCAACTAACATAGGAACAACGAGATAAGCACTTTTAACTACGAACCTTAATAATAAGCTAATCAATTTTGAGATCTACAACTTAAACGACTAAATAAGCAAAATATCAAACTAGATAAGCTTAAAACTAATCAATAAGCAATGGAAAATAGCAACAAGGATTTAGAACAAGCTATAGCACTTAACTATCAAACGCAAAGGAAATAAAGCAATAAGCTTACTTAGAATTCGATCATAACTATATAAGCTCATTCTAAACCAAATAAAGCTATTTAGAAGCTTATCTTTATAAGATATACAAAGCTCCTAATAACATAAGATGATATAAACACCCGTCAATTAAGTAGGATCGAGCTTATTAGTGCTTATTAATCGTATAAATCCTAGAAAACTTATAAGATAAAATCGAATAAGCTTTATAGAGCTTATAGGAGCTGATCTTAATAGCTTTTTAGGAGTTTTGGAGGTTAATAAGCTAAGAAAATAAATGTCGAAAGAACAGCTTATTAAATAAGCTACACGAAAAAGAAAGTAATCGAACAAATAAGAAAAAGATAAGCAAACCAAGATCTTCAATAAGCTTCAAACCATTTTTATTACATCATCTAAATAAGCTTGTGGGAAAATTAAGCTTGTACAATAAGATCAGAAATTGAAATAAGCTATTACAAAACTAAAATAAGCTAAAAAACTAAAAACTAAAACTAAGAAAACTAAAAGACTAGGTGCCAAAAATGAGGGGTGGCGAGTAGTATTTATAGGGCAAGAAGAGGAAGAATTGTAAATATGTTCCCAATCATTGAGTACTTGAGTAGCCAATCAATGCCCTCTAATGAATGTCACACGGATCGATTCTTTAGTAGAGAAGGATCCCACCGGTTGAAAGGCTCCACGTGGCCATTTGGAATAGCCTCATTCACACGCATTCATATTGTCCCTTGGATTATATCATTTGTAAGACAGAAATGAAATTTCGAGAATTATAAAAACTCCTGCCACGTGTCTGAATACAATTCGCCTATTTTTACACTAGTGGAAGGTCACATGAGACCCAACCATTTAATTTGCGCGTACGTGTGCTGACGTCATGGTGACGTCACTCCAATATTAATAACACATTTATTTTGGACTTGGTTATGGGCTTAAGTTGGGCTTGGGCTGGTTCGGCCTATAAAATGGGTTACGGGTTGGCCCAATAAAATCCGAGGGCATCGTTGGACTTGTTTTTCCGTGCTCTTCCAATGGCATGCTCGGGGACTTTTCACGACTTTGTCTTGATTTTGAATAATAGGCACTCTTGATCGCGACGAACCCGTAAATACCCGTTTTTGCTCCGATTTTCAATCATTTTTACCTACAAAGACATAAATATACCAAAAACAAACATATTTTTCAAGATATATTATTTTTTTTATATTTCTTAGCATTTTTAGTCGATTAATAGTGTTTTTACGGGTATAAAACGATATGTGTTTTAGCACACATCGTTACTAATTCCCTCGATTTTGCTACATCGCAAGGCAGTCGTATTAACTGCTTCAGCCTAAAAATGTAGTTGTAGCTTAGAATCAGCTATGCATTGTCCTAGCAGCCTCCATTAGTGTTCTAGTTTTTCCTCTCTGCTACTCCATTTTATTGAGGAGTTCTAGCTACAATCAAATTCTCTCTTTAATACACTTTAGTCTCCATTAAAACTTGTTCATTCCTTTTTCTTGAACTCAGTTCATTGGTCACATCTAATTTACTTAAACCCGTTTGATTCTTTTAGATTTTCTACTCCAATTTTAAAGGACTTAAGAATGCCACTAGTCTCATCCTTAGTAGTAGAATGAAAATCCCAACTAAAAACCTACTATAATCATCTAATATTACAAAACTAGGCTATCATTACATTCTATTTCATTAAGCTTTTTACTAAATGTTGGACCAAACAAAATCCGTGTGAACATATGTAATAGGTGGGCTGATTAAACTTATGTTTTAGCTTACATAGATGCTCTATGTTGCTTTCCCTTTTGAAACAAGCAACACAGGTTTGATTAATTTCAAAAAGTTTTAAAGGTAAACCTCTTACAAGATTTCCCTTAACCAGTTTATTCATTGGTTTTGAAATTTATGTGTCCAAGCCTCCTATGCCAAAGTTTAGATTCATCAGATGGCAAAGAGACAAGTTAGACCTCCTTTAGGGAACACAATATATTCTTTAAATCAACACTATACATAGTGTTATTTCAGTAACTTTAAGTAAAACATGATTTTTCTTTAGTAAACTTAATGTTTGGAGATAAAAATAATACATTCAGTTGTTATCTAAAGAGAACACTTATTCTTTGTGTCAACACATTTATGAGACACTAAAGGGTTAATTAAAACTTTAACTCTATCGTACAAAATACACCCATTCTCAAAATCTAAATTACCAGTTTTGATTGTACCTCTACTAGTGAATTTTCATTCTTTTGAGGGTTACCTCTAAAGGCAACACATATTTCTCCATCCATTTCTTCAAAGACTGTAGGATTAGGACATGTTCCTTGCCATGTGCCTTGAGCATCAATGTCAATCACCTCTTTCTCTGTTAAATCCTGCTGTGAATTGCACTGCACATGACAAGGTAAGGAATATTAGTCTCTTTTGTGGACCTAAGCCATCATCTAACTTAGGATCTGGCTTGTGATCAATATAATCAAACCTTTTTAGAATGGTTGATGCACTGTTATTATGTGTTAGAAACCATGGTCTTTATTACTTTAGTCTTTGGTTTATTAAACTAACAAGCTAGAGGCCGTACAACTTTAATCTGGTTTCCCTTAACAGCATTAAGTATTGCTTTTGGCCTAGCAGGCTTTAATACTGCTTTTGACCTAGCAGCATTAACATTTTTATTATTAACAGTATTAACCCTCTGATTAAAATTACTGTTTTTAAATGTTGTTTCTTGTTAATAGGCCTTCTAACAGTTGAATGTGCTTTATTAAAAACATTGTTTTTCGGTCTTGCACTTTTTAACTAATTGTTCTGGGTGAGTGAATATTCACTGGTCTAGCAGTAGTAAGTGATACTAGGCCAAACCTTATTAATACTACTTTTGGAACCATGTTCCTTTTAGGACTAGGGTGAGCCATTCTAGAAAAATTCTGGTGATTCATCCTTTAAGTATAGTTCCACACTGGTTTTATCATCTTTTTATTATTAAACTATCTCTAATGGTTATTACAATCATACTGCAGGTGATCAAAACTTCCACACACATAGCAAGCTATGTTAATCATCTCAAAATTACTTCCCAGTTTTTGAGACATCATATTATTATAGTTTCTTTGGTTTCCTTTAGGACTATGTGTGTTCAGCCTTTTTGATTCCTTGTTTAACAGTTGTTTTTTCCTTAGGAGTTATTACTGCTCTTTAGATTTAAACTAACTTTATTTTAGCAAAAAATAGGTTTAACTGTTTTCATTTCATCTTAGCCTGAGGCCGGCACATCTTTCTTCCTCACTAAAAGACACCCAATCCTCATTAATTGGAGCACCATGCTATTATTCCTCATGCCTGAGGCTTGATTGCACTAGTATTAGCTTCACTAGTCTCAACTACAAGCTTTTTTAGCTGTAGGCTCACTAACTATAGGCTCATTCATAAATTCTTCTAGCCCAGAGAATGACAAATTAGGTTTTGTAGGCATAAAGTTTCCTGTATAGGGAGGTGGAACAGCATTATACCCTAAACCTATTTTGTATTTATCAACTATCTAACAGTCTATTAGTTTGCTTAAGCTATTAGATTAATTCTCAAAATTTTCTTATGTTAGCTAAATTTCATCTTTTTGTTTTTTGGAGCCTGATCTAAATTCCTACCTAAGCTGTGTATTCTCTTAATGAATTCTCACATTTTAATGGACCTTCATATCTTCATCATAACAAACGCAATTTTTTATTATAAACTAGAGTCTTGCTTTTACAGACTTTCGTAAACCTGTTTTATAAGTAATAGAATTTAAACTTAGATATCCTTAAGTCTTTTAACAGGTTGTTTTAAGTTTTTAAGAATTTTAACATTTTCTTAAAACAAGATGATGACAGTTTGAATCGTAGATACCTCAGAGTTAGGAAACTTGTAGAAGAGTAAGCCATGATGTGCAAGTTAGTTGGACTTCTTTGCTTGATCTCTCAATCGATAACAGAGCCATCACCAAGACATCAAAGCATTCAGTAGTAGTTGTCGTATGGCACAACCTTTTGTGTTCTCTCTATTCTTGTTTTCTTGGTTCCTAGGAGCCCTGCACTCCCTTACAAAGTGTCCCCTTTTGTGGCAGTCGTAACACTCTACCTTAGACTTATCTGTCACACCACTAGACGGGGGCCTGGACGGAATACGTGTCCGAAGGGCGTGTCGTATAACAATTCGAAAATCAAAGCAATAAAAGTACGACCACTAATCATGGGACGTTTGAAAATTGTTGTACTCGTTGCATTAAAGAGAGAAAATAAATTTAAGTTTTACAAATTGTCTTAGAGAGTTAAATGTAGCGAAAGCATAACAAAGTTTGGACTAATGCATCGTAGTATATAAATAGTTAAGTATTGTATTTGGCAATGTCACATAGCACGTAGGTAACCATTATAGGCATCAAGAATCAGCCAAGCTAAGCACTGAGAACACATTGGTTAAAACGTTCACACTAAATGTTGTGAGATTCATAGGTTTAAGTTAGTACAAGAGTAGACCACAAGATTTCAAAACGCATGCGACTACTATAACAGATACAACATCACATAAAAAGTATTTACTGTTACGCTAAGCTCATGACACCGATGCTAATAAAACAGGCATATCATTGCATTCCACCATAGTTTCTTGCCCTTTAAATCATGTCCCATATCCAAAGACCACTCACAACGCATCAACGCACATTGACGTTGACATATATCCGTTTGTTCTTTGTTTATGTGGATACCAATGCAGATATGATAATTAGTCCAAATTGATCTTATGTACGCATTCGTGTCACGTACCAATCCTATTGGCCATAGGTGGACTAACGGTTCTTGTAGTTCGGGCTATTAGGGGTTTGTAGCAAAAATTAAGCAAACACATAAAACATGTAAAACTCTCGTTAAGGAAACTTCGTGCCAATTTTAAAAGCAAAACAATGTTTCTCACCCCATAAGTATAAAGCATTTGTAAATAGGTAACAACGTGGGGCTATGAACTCACTTTAAGCAAGTTGTAAATCAATATTCAACCGAGGAAGAAATAAAAGCCAGAAAGGTCTACACGCGACCTAAATAATAATGACTGCGTCTTAGGAAAACGATAAGTATTTCCGGAACTTGGCGACACGCTTTCATAGAGAAAAGACATCCATATGTATTTGTGCTTTAGTTTGTTTAAAAAAGTATGACTAAATAAAATTATAGACTTTTTCATCAAGTCTTGGCGTTTATCCAAAAATTACTACTTTTAGAAAGTTTCTATTTTAGGAAAGTTTTTAGTTTTAAGACGTTATATGTCATCTATATTTTGTTAAGTTTCCATATTTTAAATAATACGCTAACTAACCATAATTGCTTATTTTAACTTCCAGTTCGATCGCTACGTTTTACCCAAACTTACTTTTTTTAGTAACTTTATCGCTTTTCCTAATAAATATGGTGGGCTAATGACGTCTTAAATGATGCATAATATATATATATATATATATATATATATATATATTTATATATATATATACATATAAACTATAAATATTATATATATTTTATATATATATATATATATATACTATGTGTGTGTGTGTGTTGTGTGTGTGTGTTACTATATGTGTTGATAGAGTTTAAGAAAATCTAAAAAATATCCGAAAGTGTCCGAATACACTTTTTTTCTTTTCACTATCAGCAAGCTTCATTTGGCTATAACTTGGCCGTTTTAAGTCCGATTTTAAAGTGCGATATGTGAAAAACTATCTATTCGAAACAAGCTTTTCAAAAACTACTTTTACGCCTAATGAAGACATTTTTAGGTCACTCAAAACCTCAAAACTAATTCGGATCAGCAACATGTCTTTTCATAAATACTCTCAAAAATCCATCTAAACGCCACAATAGTGCTTATTCTAGCCTAATCCTGATCACTACCAAACCAACCAACAAGACCACACTTAATCTAACCTAATCCCCTCATTTCTATTGTTGCAACATACTTTTCAACTCATCTCGCCATAACTTATAAAACAACAAACATAATACTTTTATTTTTATAAAAGTTGTCAAGATATTTTGTCATTTCTTTTTAGAAAAGTAACACAAACACATGGACTCTTAAACTTGAACAATATTCATAAGAATAAAAGAAATAAAACAAGAGATAACCAAGAAATACTTACAAGAATGAAGAAACAAGTAGAGAATCACAAGATCTATACCCAAAATGACTAGATCTATAAAACCCACTTATAAAATTAGAAACCTTAATTTTATAATCTTGAGAAACCCTTGAAAATCAACCAACCAATACTTGGATCTATCTTAGAAACCCTTGGAAATGAACTTAGAATGTTTGGATCTTGAAGAGAATCAAAGAAAATGAAAACCCTAGAGAGGGTGGTTTGGCCGTGGGTTTCAAGAGAAGAGGGAGAGCAAAAGAGAAAAAGAAAGCTAAAAATACAAGTGTGTGTTATGAATGAAATAATAGAAGCAACAAAATTTATATAACACAAGTTTACTTCACACACTAATAGGTTCATAGCTCACACATGTGACCAACACAACAACCAAGATTGAGGTTGTGGTCTTACTTGGGTTTTCGGTTCAAAGCTCTAGCCACAAGGAGGGGGGGGGGGAAGTTCAAGCCAACTTTAGCTCCAAGTTTAGATCATGGATTGGTCTTGGCTCACCAATAATAGTCCAAGTGCGTAAGAAATGGCATGCATGCAAGTCACTAGCCAACAAAGTTGTAATTTTCCTTCACATGCATGGTAAGTTTTCAAATTTTGAGTTAGTGGAGCATAAATGATTTAATTTCAAGTCCAAGCTTGTCCATAGGCTAAAATTTTGTGGGTAGAGGTGAGGACATGAGCATGATCACAAATTTTTTTGGACTTAGGGTATAAGATTATCGATAACTTGAGTTTACACGAAAAGATTTTGAGTTTCCGGGGTTCCGTTTGGTTAAAAACGCGAAAAACGCAGTTTAAAAGATAAAACCCTAAAATTAATATCCGAAGTGATTAAAAATCACGAAACACTTAGAAAAGTTAAAATATCTCATATAAGGCCTAAATTTATTAATAACCAATGCCGGAACGCGCCCGATGACGTTTTTCAGATTTACGCGGTTTAACTTTCTTGTAAACTATCAGATTCAAATGTAACATATAAAAGTCAAAGATAATAATCGGAAAAGTTTAAAAATATTGACCTAAACTAACAGGGTGTGACAGTGGTTTAGGTATCGAGAATATGATTTAGCACACATAAAACTCGTTTTTAATTTTTGTATTTATAGGGTCTGGAAGTCGGTTCGATACAGAGTATCCAATGGGTTGGATACGGCGTATTGGAGTTTCTTGGAGTAGGGACCACATTTGATATCTTCTAGAATATTCACATGCCATATATCCAATATGGCATATTGGTCTTCCCTGGATACGACGTATTGATCTTCTTTCCTTTGTGATCTTTGGCGAGTGCAGGCACAAATACGCCGTATCTTCCTTGATGGATACGGCGTATTGGTAGTCAGAATTATTAATCTTCAAAATATCCTTGTTTAAGCTCCAGAATGCGCGCCTTTCGCTAATATTCACCAAGTACTTCGTAATTACTGCAATTCTCAAATATAAAC
>BQNB010186508.1:0-12120 GCA_026074375.1 Tanacetum coccineum
TAAACCTCATTTGGAGTGTTTCCAAATCCTCAAATATCATGTACATACCTTTATTGAAGTTTCCACATGTGTCGGGTAAGAGGAAAGCCGACAATTGTTAAATCCGCAAAACGGACTTCGTCTGTGGTGTGCTAGCCATGCGATGACGCGTGCCTAGCGAGTCGGATAGTGAAATCCGGTTTTGCGGATTTAGGCTACCATTTGTGATTTTACGTTTTGCGAACGTTTATTTGTCATCGTTAAAATATAAAGGAGATCATATTCAATGTTTCACCAACAATCTACCCCTTTTTGATGATGACAAATAAAATTTCGAAAGGAAAATAAAATTACAAACGTAGCGAAGATGAAGACCACCGTTGATGAAGTTTTTGTCTTGATCTTGGCCTTGTAATTTTGTGAAGCTTGAACATTGTCTTCACCTTGTGAGTCTTACATAGCTTGTATGCTCCCATGTACGCTATTGCTCTTTTGCTTCTGTAATTGCTTGCTATTTCCCCGACCATAAGCTTCATAGCTTTGCTTTCCTTCTCTCCCTTTTGTCAAATCAAAAAGGCGGGATCTTGGTATTTCATTAGAAGGTTGATATCTTTGTAGAAGAAAGAATAGATACCATTGTACGTGCTTCCCCTAGATAGTTGCTCCCCCTTGTTCCAAGGCGATGATCCATGGGTCAAGAGCATTACCTTCAAAGTATTCTTGGCTAAAACTAGCAACAAGCAAACACTATACAACATAAGCAACAAAAATATACACATGTGCAAGTCCAACATGGGTTAGCTTACCATTTGGAAACTTGACGATGTGGGTTTGATGTGTGTTTTTAGAAGCTTTAAATTTATAATACTAGAAAATACCCGAATTTTTTACTAAAAACACAACATTCGGAGCAAGAATACCCTATCAGTGTAATATAGTAAAGAGGGTAAGTCCAAGTTGTTCCATGGTATTCATAGCAATTCACAATGTTTAACAAGTAACAAAGCTAGAATTGATTGTCACGGATCAAATAGCCAAAAACGAGTATATAAGCAAGCAATAAACAAAACATGATCCACGATAAACATAATAAATAGAAATAAAGCAAGACTTTATATAAACTGTTAGCCTCAAAATATTGAGTCAAACAAGGAATCGAGGTCTTTACTTAGTAAACGTTGTAATAGGCTAGAATGGGTAACAGGCTCGTTTAATGTAATCTAATATTGCACATGTATTAAGCTAAAGCCCAAAGTAATCTCGAGCCCGACCCAAGTCAAAACCCACAGCCTATGAAAGCCTTATAGAGGTCGACCTAGCTTAGGGTATAAATACCCCTTCTCTACAAATGGAGAAGGGTTGGTTGTTCATTTGTAACTTGTATACACTTGGATAATTCACCATCTTTTTCTTCTCTCTAGCTTTCTCTCTCTACTTTCCTTCTCTTTTTTTATCTTTGATTCTTGATATGTAAGTGGAAATGTTATAGATTATTGGTCCCAACAATTGGTATCAGAGCCTCGGGAGGGTTTAGTGTGTTTGTAGTTTTGCTTCAAGCTTATTTTGAAGCTTATCACAAGCTTTTATGGCTCGGCTTATTATCAATATAAGTGTCTAGACCAAAAGCTTGTTACTCTTATCTTTACAAAGGTTTTAAGGATAAACATGTGCTAAAACAAACCATTCAAAACAGCATTTCACGGATTAAAAGTGGTTTGGTTTGTCACTTTTTTAAAAACGCAAGAACTAGTACTTTTTAAATCATTTCGGGCTTATTTGTTGTTGTGTGTGATCATCAACTTGTACTTTCCTAATATAAGTGCTTATTAGAAGCTTATTTGAGTATCTTATAGCTTATTTCATTCAAAAAATCTGGTAGAAAGTTTGAAGTTAGCGAAATGTGCAAGTAGGATGATGACTGCGAAATGTGCATAAATCCTGTGAATTGTGTTTTCTGCGAAATGTGTATTAGAGTAGTCTGCGATTAGCGCACTTTATAGGGTTACTTTTCAGCGATTTATTACATATAGGTGAAAAGAAACTATAACAAAATTTCTTTGTGTTATGCGATTTGTGTAAACGCTTGGTCTGCGATTTGTGTAGTATAGCATTCTGCGATTTGTGTTCTCACATGTTTTGTGTTCTACGATTTGTTACATAAATTGGAAACAAAACTAGGTCTGCGAAATGTGCTCTCTGCGAAATGTATTGTATGCGAAATGTGTAGCCTGCGAAATGTGTAATCTGCGATTTGTGTTATAGAAAAATCATCACCGAAAATCATTCAATTTTCAATTTCGATACACAATAGAGATCAATTTCGGTGAACAAACAATTTGGACAATATTTTGTGACAATTCAATTGGACTTTCAAGACACGTAACAAACATATAACTTCAATCAAGAATAAGGACTTACAAGACAATTAATTCCTCAACAACAAATCTTAACAACAAACGATTATTCATTCACGGTTTCTTCTTGATTTAGTAAAATCCCATCAAAAGTCACTTCTTTTCTCGGATTAAATCATAGATTTGTAAAATCCCGTGAACGTTAATTGAATTCATTCAACCACAACTTCAATCACTTTACCTTCTTAAGATCTCATAAAATCATTTTCACTTCATAACAAACAAATCATTCATCATGACTACTCCAATAACAACATCCACAACTGACAGTCAAATGCATAACAACATCATGGCAGCTGGTTCAAGGGATCGTCCACCAATGCTTGCAACAGGAAGATATGCTTAGTGGCAATCACATTTCTTAAGATATATTGACACAAGACCAAATGGTGATGCGCTGAGGAAATGCATTCTACAAGGTCCTACATACCTTCTACTGTCACAATTCAAGTTGTACCTGCAACAGATGATACTCCAGTAGTTCCAGAACGAACATCAGTTAAGACAATCTTGAATATGTCTCCTAAAAACAAAGAACATTATCAATCAGAAAAGGAAGCAATTCATTTGTTATTGACTGGAATTAGGGATGAAATCTACTCAACTGTTGATGCTTGCAAGAAAGCTTATGATATGTGGATCGCCATTGAAAAACTACAACATGGTGAATCTCTTAACATTCAAGATGTCAAGACTAATTTGTTTTGGGAGTTTGGAAAATTCACTTCTCATGATGGAGAGTCAATGGAGTCATACTACTCCAGATTTTACAAGATGATGAATGAAATGATAAGAAACAAATTGACAGTTGCTACGATGTAACATCCGACAATTTTCCGGAATTTTAAATGGCTATTTTAACCTTTGACTTTTCGGGTCCGACTTGACTTTTGATTTTTTTTTTGTCACATAAAAGCGATTACCGCATGACCGGTAATTTTTCGGAACATATTTAAATAATAAATCATAGTTATTTTTACATATCTCTCATGTGCAATTTTTTTTTTAATTTATTTGACTTGACAACGAGAAGATATATGTTATTTTTAAGTTGACTTATAAAAAACGACCCTCTAGATCACGTTTTCACGACTCGGGCTCTAAAGCAATTTGATTTAAAACGACATTCCGGACAACTTTTTAGTTTTGCCCGAGACCCAAAAACAAGCAGAAACTGACTAAAATACCCTCGCAAAGTTTTGAAAGCCGCACACGACGTGTACTAATACGAAAATAATTAAATCATATTTAATTATCACTTTTTATTAAATAAAAATATTTAATAAATTAATAATCTTGTTATTCAAAAACGTTTGTTAAAAACCAAATTATTCAAGTTAAAATTCATTTTACGGACAAAGTTTGTCAGCGATATACAATTAAATGATAAACATTTTAAATAAATGTTATAAAACAATTATGAAATAAAGTCGTGTAAATACTCATTTTTATAGGAAAAATGATTTGGAAAACAATGACGCAAGTTTCGTGACTCGAATCATCCGTTAAGTCGTTTTGCTAACAAGCGAGAGAAAAAGGTTTTGTGGCAAACAATCTAAAAAGGTTCCACTATAAGTAAGTAAGCTGATTGGCTAAAACACGATAAGAGATAGATGGATCAAGAATAGAAGCATCATTACTTCTAGAGGCAAAGATTCAAGTGGTCCTACTAGAATCTAGGAACTGATACAGACATTAAAAGGTATAATACATACTAAAAATAAGTGGTTTGCCAAGGAGAACAGCATGCTGAGCAACTGAAGCCATTGAATAATAAATGTACTGAATAAGTTGATAGGTAATGTCATCTTGAGTCACTCATTTGGAATATGGACTTCTATAACTTATGTGCGGATGCAACTTAATACTAACTGGTGAATGGTTAGGCTGCTGATGAAATTCTGAAAAACTGTCTAAATATTAGTACTATTATTAGTATTAATGATATTGCCAAGGACATTATTAGTACTTCCAGTATAGTTAGTTACGTTAGTTTATAGTGAGTGATGTTATGCTATATAGTTATACTGCTATTATGATATGATAAGTTTAAATTAGAGAAGAATATATGCATTATCAGGTGTACGTGTTTTGTAAGCCCATGAGAGTTTCCTTATTGTGTATAAAAGACCCGACGACATAGTTAGAGAGATATATAGAAGTCATATCTCAATATTAGTTTATTCTTAACCACTAATAGTAGCCAATCAATTATATTTAAAGTTGCAGTATTCATTTGGGCGTCTTATATTACTAGTTATTTCCCTTAACTTATATGCACACCATAAGTTTCGTCTTATATTAATTGTATTTATCCAGTTACTAAGCGTTAACAAGCTAAAAAGATCTCGCATTAGATCAACATGGTATCAAGCGTGATGGAGAAACTGCTAAATAAAAGAAACACTATATCTACACAATATCTCATAATCAAAGAATTAATGGAATCATAGTCAAAACACCCAAACAGTGTCTGCACTAAAACTTCCAGTACTCAAAACTAGAGATTATGATCTATGAAGCATAAGAAAAGAGCAATATCTTACTCACATTGATATGCCTCTTTGGAGGTTATTGTAATGGTGATGCACCTCGGATTGCAACACAAGTACGAAGGTCCCATTCCTCCGAAAACTGCTGAACTAAAGCTACGAAGAAAAGAAGGAGTGATAGCAAAAGCACTTTGTTGTACCAATTCCTGATGAGCACATATTGGAAGGTTCATGAATCAAGGAGGCAAAGACCCTAGAAGGAACTATCAAGACAGTTTTGTGAGCAACAAATATCAAAAAAAATGCAAAAAACCTTTCGAGCACTTTATGAGAATTTTAACTGACATCATGATCAAGACTGGATAAAACCGAGGAAGGGTTTCTAAAACTCGCACTATAAAATTCAGGTTAAATTGTCTCCCAAAGATGAAAATCGTTAGTTTATTAAGAAGTCTACCATTACCCTGGGATCAATATTGCCTGGTTACATGAGTAACAAATCTATCTAACACATGAGCATGATGAACTTGTACGAAACACTTAATGGTGTAGAAGCTGAGATTAAAAGCCAATCTGCTCAAGGTTTAAACGATCATAATGTGCGGTTGTTATCTTTAAAAAACCTACAGTACTTGGAACATTAATACTTGCTCATGAAGTTTGGACAGCTAACTCCCAGGTCACAGCTTCTTCCCTCAACCTATCTATAGATGTCATGTTTCGTCTGTGTCACTATATTAGCAATAAGACCTGGAGCGTTGAATATTGTTGACCTAAAGAGATTGATCGCAAATGTAGGGGCCATGCTGCCATGAAGTAAAGAATTCTTAAAGCGAAATAGGAAGAATCTGAACTTCCTATGGCAAAGAAACGTTCGTGAAGTAAGAAAAGAGTGAATGTTACAACTGTCACAGAGAGGTCACTTGCGATGAGATGCAGGCACCAAAATCAGGGGAATAGAATAGAATTTTCTAGAATATTATAACTTAAGACTCCAGCGAATAGGCCGTGGTTGTTCATGATGGGAAAAAATAGTGTATTTTGGAGCTTCAGCTGAAGAAGGCCCTCGGACTTTGCTACTAAGGCCCATTTGTCTTCAGGTTCATCAGTTCAGTACTCTAGTATCCTCTTGCGCCATAATCTGCGTGAAAAATCCTAAAAGTCCTTAAAAAACACTTAATAAACTAAAAACACTTAAAAAAAAGCTACCCTAATAAATTATAGGTTACAAATTAGCTTAAATCATAAACCTAAATGGTTTGCTCATCAAAAAAATGATTTTGTTTATGAGAGAAGACATAGCATTTTTGAAATATATGTAAGTAATATAATTCTTTTACAATCTTAAAATCTTAGGCAGAGGCTGTAAGAAGAAAAGATGATTTTAAACTAATATTAAGAAGTGAAACATCATCCAAATCTAACTATTAAACAGTCAAATAAGTGTTAATAACAAGAATGGTATTGGTTTTGACAGTCAAATGACTGAGAATGAACTGCATGATATTCATAAGAATAATAGTGAAGTGTTTGTAAGTGCATCTGATAGTAGTGTGAATGAGATTGAAGAGGAAAATAATCATGTAAATGATAGGTTCAAGAAGGTTGAGGGATATCATGCAGTTCCTCCTCCCTACACTGGGAACTACATGCCCTCAAGACCTGACTTGTCCTTTGCTGGATTAGATGATTCTGTCTATAAGACTAATGTGAGTGAAACTATCACTAGTGTGCCTAGGAATGAATCAACTGCATCTAAGTCTAGTAAGGATAATTTGGAACAACCTAAAGATGTTAGGCCTAGTGCACCTATTGTTGAAGAGTGGGAGTCTGATAGTGATGATGACTGTGTGACTAGACCTTCAATTGAACAGAATAAACCTAGTTATGCTAAAATCAATTTTGTTAAATCAAATGAAAATACTAGGAAATCTGTTATTGAACAAAACACATATAGGCAAGCTGAAAACCTTAGGAAAAGTCAGAGTCCTAGAGTTGACAAAAGAAATTGGAATGGACTGATGACTCAGAAACTAGGGGATGGTTTTGAGTTCAATAAGAAAGCTTGTTTTGTATGTGGAAGTCTTAACCATTTAATTAAGGACTGTAACTTTTATGAGAATAAAATGGTTGGAAAATCTATGTTGAATAATATGGGAAGGGTTACTGGTCAAAGGGAAGTTAGACCAGTATGGAACAATGCTCAGAGGGTGAATCACCAAAATAAATTGACTCACCCACATCCTAAAAGAAATTTTGTTCCAACTGCAGTCTTAACAAAGTCTGGCAATGTACTAGTTAATACTGCTAAGCAAAGCTCCTCAAGAGCAGCAGTATCAAATAGTACTGCCAGATTTGTTAATACTGTTGCAACTAGACCAACTATGAATGATGCAAAACCAAGATCGAATTTTTTATAAGTCACATTCATCAGTTAAGAGGACTATTTATCAAAGAACGATACCTAAAAACAGTGATTTTAAAGAAAAAGTTAATACTGCTAAGGTAAACAATGTAACTACTGCTGGGACAAAAGCAGTAGTTAGTGTTGTTCAGGGACATGAGGAAAATGTCGTTAAGTCCTTAGCATGCTGGATTTAGAGACCAACAGGAAAAGTAATTGAACATATCTCCAAAGACAGTGGATCATAGATGCCCAAAAGATTTGACTATGTTGATCCTCAAGGCAAACTCAAGTCAGTGATGGCTTGGGTCCCTAAGAGAAACTAATTCTCTTATTTTGAGTGCAAGGTAATCCACAATATGATTTACAGGATCAAGGGATTTTTGATAGTGGATGCTCTAGGCATATGACTGGGAACAAGTCCTACCTAATAGATTATCAAGACATTAATGAAGGATTTGTTGCATTTGCTGGAAGTCCTAAAGGAGGTAAAATTACTAGAAAAGGTAAAATTAGGACTGGGAAATTAGACTTTAAAGATGTATACTTTGTAAATGAACTTAAGTTTAATCTTTTCTCTGTCTCACAAATGTGTGACAAGAAAAACAGTGTTCTTTTCACTAAGACTGAATGTCTTATTCTATCTCCTGATTTTAAGTTACTTAATGAAAGTCAAGTACTGCTTAAAGATCTTAGACAGAATAATATGTATAGTTTTAACTTAAAGAATGTTGTTCCATTAGGAGGTTTGACTTGTTTATTTGCAAAGGCTACAATAGACGAGTCTAATTTATGGCATATGAGGCTTGGTCATGTAAACTTTAAAACTATGAACAAACTTGTGAGGGGAAACCTTGTTAGAGGTTTGTCTTCAAAGCTTTTTGAAAATGACCATACATGTGTTGCTTTTCAGAAGGGAAAGCAACACAAAGCCTCCTTTAAGACCAAGCTTGTGAGCTCTATCAGCCAGCCTTTACAAATGTTGCATATGGATTTGTTTGGTCCAACATTTGTAAAGAGTCTAAATAAAAAGATGTATTGCCTTGTTGTTACTGATGACTGATTGTTAGTTTTATACACGTAAAATATTTATAAAATATATAATACCTTTTAAAATAGTAATTAAGAAAATTACCAAGTTACCCTTGATAAAATTCACTCTTAAAAATATATATAATATAATATATAATACGTATATTAGACCGGGCAAGTATGATCACCCGGGTCGTTTCCCCAACGACTAGTGAAATTGAAACCACGTTTAGGTTCGGATCCTGATTTGAATGAAGCAAAGATATTTTGGATAAGCTATTACTACGAAATTAAGAAGTAACAAATAATGACAATTAAGCAAATAAACAAATTTTAAATCCTAAAAATGTAAACTAAAATTTTACTAGATAAAGAAAAATTGCCGAAGATTATTAAAAACAAAAGCCCTAATTTTTATCTCTTTATAAAAGTTTAATTAAACTAATTAAAAATCAAACCTAAATACTAATTAAAATTAATAAACTTAATTAAAAACTAACTTAAGGACTAATGGTGCAAAAACCTAAGAAACTAACGGGGAAACTGACAAGCTAACGGAGGGACTAACTGAAAAACAATTAAAATCGAAAAGTTACACTTTCTACCCTGAGAATCTATCCCGACAACAAACTAAGTCCAAAAAGCATTCGAAATTTTAAAGAGCTTAAAATGAAAAACTCAAAGAAGCAAAGTTGTAAAGGAAGCCAGGGGGAACAAGATTAATAAAGGCTACTTGGGCTGAAACTCACAAATAAGCTCACAAAGAGCTTATCTTTAAGCTGTTACAGAAAGGAGGGCTTATCCCTTGGTTTTAGAAAATAAGCTATAAAAGACTCAAAACTAGATCAAAATGAAAAAGGAAAGAAGTCCTAAAGAGCTTATGATGTGCTTAATCTATAAATGAAAAGAAACTAAAGCTTAAACTACTTTTATGCTACTGAAATTGATCATGAAATAAGCAAACTCAGGAAATAAGCAAAGTAACACAAAATCCAAGTTAGCTAAAAACCTTAATAAGCTAAACTAGACTTTAAAATTTAAAGAACTTATTAATCTACTTATTATCCATCTAAATGAGCTATAAAATCTAGACTTAAAAGCTAATTTAACAAATTTAGACTCTACTTAAGTTCCTACTGTTTTTGGAATTTTCAGGTTTTTATGACTTTTGACAGCTAAATTAAACTAAGTAAATAAGCTAGAAATTGCAAATTAAGACTTAAAATGTATTAAACTATATTAAAACTTAAATCCTACTGAATTTAATAAGCTAAATCTTAAAATTACTTATCTAAATTAAGCTAAGAACACAGCAGTACTAACTGAGGTTAGTACTGCTAGTGTAAAATTTCAGCAGTACTTTCAAGTGAAAGTACTGCTGATGCAATTTGACTCTTGAAAACAAAATAAGCAATGAAATAAGCTAAATTATGAAAACTAAAACTTAATTCTTAATAAGCTAAAACTAAACTTAATCCTACTGAAATTAAAGCTAACAGTACTAACTTATGGTTAGTACTGGTAGTGTAAAGGTTCAGCAGTACTAACTTATGGTTAGTACTGGTAGTGTAAATTTAGATTGCACTTAACCAAACACTCCTTTGTCATTATGACAGAGTTGAGAAAAGCTTTTTAAGAGAAATCTATTGAACAAGAACTAAATACCAGATAAAAATTAGCTTAAAACAAACTTAACTATCATGATTAACCAACTGAATAAGCAAAATTCTAAGATCTTAACTAATTAAACTAATATTTTTGGATTTTATGAGTTTTTATGACAGAAATTAGCAACTAATGATCTATAACTATTTAAGCAAAAACAGATAAGGACAAACAACTAATAAGCAATTTAAGAGATATTTAAACACTAATAAGCAAAGAGAATAAGCAAATAAGCAATATTAAACATATAAGCTATAACTAAACAGATTAAACTGAAATTAGAGAAGGATGAAAAGAGAAACTTACTTGATCCTTTAGCTAAACAAAAGGAACCAATAAAGGCAGCTACAAGCTCCCTAGCTTATTAATAAGCTAGGGTATAAGTCCTTGGGATCTCTTCCAAGTTAAGATCCCCTTCCAAAAGCTCAAATACAATAAGATCCATGTAAGACTAAACTGATTTAAGGTTTAAATAAGGTTAATACTGAATTCAAGTAGCTCTATTTCAGCTTATAGACTGAAAGAGCTTAATATGAGCTTATTAGCTTATTGAGACAATTTGGCTTATTAAGAGAGCTTATGACTTTAAATGAGAGCTTAGAAATTGAGATTTAAAACACTAAAAACTGAATTTCATTAATTAAAGAAACTGGTTACATTACTTGAAAAAGAAAAATTACAGTTAAGGAAAACACGAATTTAAGCTACACTAAAAATGACTAAAAACTAGATTAAAAAGAAAACCACAAGACCCCTGGTGTGTGTGAGAATGAGGCCTATTTATAGTGCCAAGCTGAAGCTTCTAGGACCTCTTGCCTTGCTCTCCAAACTTTTAATCCTGGCCAATCATTTCTTCAATCATTTGATCATCAATTGTAGCCGTTGGATTGATTTGTGGACACCTGAGGATTGCCAGGCTGGCATTCTTTGATGTGACGTTTGTGTTAGTTTTGTGAGTGAGTTAGCACAAAAACCCATCACAATTTGTGCTTCTTCATTGATTACGAGGCCTTTGAGCTTGAGCTAGGATAAGTATCCCCTTGATTAGACTAATTTGTCCTTGCATTTGTGCTTGAGCTTCCTTGAATTGACCAACGCACCCTTTAATTTCTATTTGCCCCTTGTTTTACCATGGTGGTGAAAATGGGGGAGACGATGAATAGTAAAAGGGTTTCCCGCTCCTTCTTCGACAGTTAAAACTGTTGAACTTTGGGAAGTTTGCATAATTGGCCCTTGTGTTCTTTTTATTCTTTTTCTTAGTTATAAATAACTTCCGAAAATAGCAAGTTTGGTCCTTGGATATGTTACAAAAGGATTTTAGCTAAGGATTTGGGCTTTGGGGCTTCGGCTTTGTACTCTTCTGATTCTCGTGTCCGTGCCTGCTCGCTTTTGATTGTTTTCTTGTGATTTTTGACTTATCCATACCTGCACACACAAAACACAAATACAAGCATATTTTTGCTATTTTTGGTCTGTTTTGGGTTTAATTGGGTTATTTTAGGTACAAACGGATATGTGTATTTTACACTTATCAAAATTCCCCAAACTAAACGATTGTGTGTCCTCACGCAATATCACATGCCTTATAACCAAATACCTCGAAAATTCCCCAAACTAAACCTTTGAAAAGTAGCAAAGATTTTTGTTGAGAGAGATAAGAGATCACAAGTTATAAAACACCCGATTTCCCATTTTCAAAGATTTTTCTCTTTTTATGATTTTTCTTGATAATTAACTTCCTAACTACAACTTATTTGTGTTGACATAATGTATTGTTTTCATTACCTCATTGGTAACTTTGAGGATCATAGAATAAAAAGCACAATTAAGTGTCTAAAAGATAACTTCATCATCCCCGATTTTTCACTTTTCCCATGCTAAGCTTAAAAACAAGATCATTGCTAATTACAAGTCATGACACTAACACTACTCATAAATACTAATTGTGTACTTACTTTTCCTCCCGCAAATCCTATTTTTTTGTATCTCAGGATTTTACTTAAGTCATATACCCGAAGGCTCTTTAAGACTCTTGTTTCGATACTTATTAATTCCAAAAATAAAGTGTACTGGTAAGAATGCAATAATTAGCTCCTAGCCCTTTTCAAAAGATCAAATGCAATCAAGATTAAAG
>BQNB010186509.1:0-12120 GCA_026074375.1 Tanacetum coccineum
TGTAGAATATTTGACCAAATATTTATATTTCACCACCAGCTTGTAGAGTTTTATAATGACAACTTTGATCCTTTTGTTTCATTCTTTTATTCATTTTGTCTCATCAAATCAAGAATCCCAACAGTCACAATCCCTAAAATTAGGGATATCTAACCCCAATCTTTTTCATTCTCACTCACGCAGTCATCACCCAATTCGCTCTCAAACCAACTCCCCACTCTTATTTTAACAGTAGAAGCTTTACCCATAAAAATTAATCCCTCCTGTTGGGATTCTTGATTTAATGAGACAAAGTGAATAAAAGAATGAAACAAAAGGACTTAAATGCAAAAGAATAATTCTTTAAAAGATGGAAGATTTTGAAGATTTTAGAAGATCTCCTTAAGAAGATAAAGATACAGAAGACAATATTATATGTTAGGAAGATATTATTTGTTCTTATCTTTTGTAATTTATTCTTATCCTTTGTAAACCTGGATATCTCTAGTATATAAAGAGATATCAGGCATATGGTTTTAGGCATCCAGAAACATAGAACTCTTAATGAGAGTCATCTAGAAAACGTGTGTGTATACATGATAGTTAGTAGTTAGTTAGCTAGATAGTTAATAGTTAGTTAGTAGTCCAAAAGTATAGATTTTGGGGCAAGGTGGAATCGTATGGAATAAAGAAAACCTTGAAAAACATCATTGTTCTAATTGTTATTATTCTGCTGTGTAATTGTTTATCTTTGATGTTTGTAATCCTATATTAGATCTAAACAATCTGAGTCTTAAACAATCTAAGGGGTCATAACCGACTCCACAATTGGTATCAGAGCCATGTGGCTCTCGATCTAGGATCTACACGGTTTTGGAATGAAAAAGGTTATCGAATTATGTTATTTTTGATAAATTTATTCATCATTAAACTCGATGGTTGGTGTAATTATGTTTCAGCAGCAAGGAGGTTCGAAGCAAACAGCTTTGAAGAATGATTATGCTATAAAGGATCTCCTGATTCATTGATTCACAACAGCAACTATGGTTAGTTTTTTATTGATTGATTAGGTCGAAACCCTAAAGGTTTTATCCTTATCGCTTGATGGTGTTTATCTGGTAATATGATTAGTGCTTCGCTGTGAATATTATCTGTCGAAACCCTAATATTGGTTGTCAATAGTATTTGAAAACTAAGCATAAGGATGTGATTATCTTGCTGTGAAAACATCTTAAGATACGAACCCTGTCATATTGTTTTGTTGTTCTTAAAATAACAAACCAAACCCTAAAAAATTTCGGTTTGTTCTCGAAACAGAAAACCCTAATTACATGGTTTGAAACCCTAATAAGTTCGTTTAGGGTTGGATTTAATGATGATGTTATGGGCATCAGTTGTTTCTGGTTTGGGAATCATAGTAGGTAATGAATGATTATGAAGCAGTTTGTATTCGTGAACGTTTTGGATCTGCTGGTTCATAATTATGTGTGACATTGGAAGCTGCTGTATGACTTGCGCAATAGATTAATGGAGCAGCATGTTAGGGTTTTGGATTTGTTTGGTGGTTGCTACAGCAGGTTTGTGGTTATTAGCATTTTGAATTATGTTTTGTGATTGGACAGTATATGATGAGATTGAGTTTAAAGCATGTTGATACTGCTTGTTCACGAACAATAGTAAGTTTGGGTATTAATATTGCTCATATTTACTTAGTACTGCCAATATGATTGTTAATGTTGTTGTATGATCTTAATGCTGCTCGATAATGAAGGTAGTATAGGAGGATAAAGCTTGGTATGCAAAGAAACATGGTATTTGTTAAGTGTTGCACGTGTTATTAAAGTTGCTAGGTTAAGGAGTTAATACTGCTTGGAGACGAACACAATTGGGGACGAGCAAATGTAAACTTAATACTGCTACATGCTTTTTAGTATTGCTAGCATTGGGATTACAAGAAATTTACTACTGCTAGCTTTGTGATAATACTACTAGTAGTAATTCAAGATGTTAATGTTGCTCGTTGGTACTTTGTGTTACCCAAAGATGATTTGTATTGTCAACTAGTATTACTACTGCTTGGATTAAAAAGTAGTAAATTAAAGAATTAGTGACAGCGTAGCATCATATTAGTGACAGATTAAGCGTCACTAAATGCTATAAGAGGAAGGAGAATGCAGTGTAGTAACAGATTAGCGACAGTTTTGTAACAGATAAAGCGTTGCTAACAACAAACAGTGGTAATTTTTAGTACTGCTTTCTTTGCTTCCTTTAAATGTTTATACTGCTCGTTTGGAGTGTTGAAAGTATGAGATGTTAATACTACTTGTTACTTGTTACGACTGCCAGCTTGGTTATTTACAACAGTAGTATGTTAAAAAGGTTTCACTGTTCGTTCATACTTTGTACTGCTGGCATAGAGAGTTAATATTGCTTGATGATATTAATACTGCTAGTATCATCAGATATCAGACAGTTTATGGTTTTAGTTATCGGATGACACACACAGGAAGAAAATTTTTGGTTTGGTTTTAAATGTTCTTAACAGATTTAAAGGCTCATATTTATTGGTATAATTGGTTACGAAGAAGATTATTTATAACCTATTTGAAGATGAAGTGGAATTATTTAGGTTTGTGTTTTATCATACCTTTTAGCAGGAGATAACTTGTTTATGTTTTCAATGTTGTGACAAAGACTTGACAAATCTAGCAAAGGTGTGTGCTTTTTCTTATGGTGCTCAACGCTCACATTTGCTATCACTTTTAAGGAGTTACGTTGTTGTGCTCAGTGTCTCATATAGATGAGGATTTTGTCAAGAGGTTGCGATCTACTTATACTTTGGTCTTGGTATGAGTTTAAAGTCACATGGATAGTACAAAATATAAGATACAAGTTTGGGTTATTCTACTTCGGCATCAAGTTCGTTATACTTAGTTTTCTTCATCAGTAATCATTACAAAAAGTCTACAGAATTTGAAGATTCAAGAGATGGTAAACATATTAGTTTCAGGGGAAGCTTATTGTCAAAAATGTTTAACCATCAGGATATGTTCATGCACCACTTGAGATGAAGTGTTTCGTTACTACTGCTGATCATTATTACTACTGCTAGTTTATATTCCTACTACTCAGATTCATTTTTCTTATTGTATGTAATGGTGGGCAATTTGAGTATTGGAAGGCTGTATTAGTAGTTGTAGTATATGATACCTCAAAACAGTAAGTGGGTAAAGTCTGATGGGCTGGGTTTGGAAGATCACCATTGCTTTTATCCCTTGAAAGATTATAATTAAACTAAAAGGGATGCTTTTATGCGGATACGTTCAATTATGACAAGGATTCAAGTGTCTAGGTTTGGATGATGTTCTGCCTAAGTCTTACGAACTGATATGTCGCTTTTGAGATAAGAAATCATTCGCACTAAATAAACAAACCAGCGTTTAATCAGATGTATATGGCTAATAACAATTTTTATTCATTTGGCCTTGTACCACTCTTTTATCTTCTGAGATTGTTTAATTGCAGGTTTATTTGTGTTTAAAATTGATATTGTCATCATAAAACTATGTCAGTCTCTCGTCTAAAAACCCCCCATTATCATGTAGAAACATATATGCATAGGTTTAACAAGTAGATTAGAATTAACCTTAATAGAGTAATAAAACCACTGATAGAAAATAAGGTTAAAAACTCGCTCTTAGTGTTTGACTACCTATTACCACGAAAACTCCACCTGATCGGGTACAATGCGTTAAAAGTGATGTTTTAGGCATAAGTCGGCTATATAAATTTAAAACCTTGGTAATCAATAAATTTACCTACACGACAGCACATCAAGTTTTGGCGCCGTTGTCGGGGAGTGAAAATGTTTAACTTTAATTTTATTAGTATTCTAACATTAGTTAGAATAATTGCATTAGTGTAAGTTAAATTATGTTTGTATTTAATCTAATTGTGTGGATTAATTATGTGGTTTAAATTCCAGCATTATTTAATTGTTTTGTACAAGTTTACTTGCGTGTAGTCTGTTTCTTTGTTTTGATTTCGCGGTATAGGTTTTCCATGGATGATCAAATCTATCATATGGAAGAATACATCAGACTCGAAGAAGAAAAGGCTCAAAGACATGGTCGAACATTTAATTGGCAAACTGCCACATATGGTAAGATGGAATATTATGAAGATGAGGACGACAGTTTCACGAATCTTGAAACTGAATACCTGATGAGGTGTCATTTTATACACTTTTTTGGGGCCGTTTAACCCCTTAAATCGTGTGTTTATGCACAAAATAGGTACTTAATTGTTCCTTTTCAGATATTTTACATTTGGAAGAAATACACGTGACTTGGGCTCATTTGTAGAAGATACGGACAAGACTACGGACCTACACCAACATTGCTCAAGAATTTCTCCTCAGAAGCTGGAGACGGCGTCACATTATTACACGTGACGCCGTCACAACGATATCCAAGATGGCGTCACAAGATCTCAAGACGGCGTCAGATTGTACGACCCAGCCCATTATCTAGAATATTCTTGTCACGACGGCGTCACGATTTAAAACGTGATCGCCGTCGTAAAGATTTTTCCTTCATAAAATCCGATTTTAAGGTTTTAAGGTGCAATTTAGAATAAAAAGAGGGTACGAACCCTAGTTCATTTAGCAGCTGTTTGGGCCGATTTTAGGGCCTCAAAACCCTATTGTACTTCCTTTAATTCATGTTCTAATCAAGTAAGACTTATTTAATCATTCAATATGTCTTATTGTGTAATTCTTATCTATTCTTGCTTTATTTATAACATGCTTGGCTAAACCTTCTATTGTGTTTATTTCGATGTGTATAAACACTGTGAGGATTGTTAGATATCTTAGTGGTGTAGTTGCTTACTGGAGCCAGTGAATATGATAATGTTAGTTGCTTAGGAACAACTTCAGCGCTGTTTGATTCTGTATCGCTGGGATTGATATGGTCAGGATAGATACATAGATTAGAAAGGTATTGCTCCATACGGGTCCCATAGATCTTCTAATACTCTGTTGTATACCTATTATAGTAGAGCTTGAATTCATGTATATTAATATATTTCAAATGACAATATTATAAACTCTTGTGAGGGCTCGTAAGAGTATTTCTATATATTATATCCTTACGTGTAGCGTGTATGCCTTACAGAATGATTAATTAAATGAGCGGGAGGAGGTTGTGCGATGAGAGTTCAGCCCTTTAGGAGAAATGAAATTACCATGATTAGATATCAAGACGAGTGAACAAATAGCAATACAAACTCATTAGGAGAAGCAATGTAGAAGGAAAAGTAATACAATGAATATAATTATTACACAGTTTTTTTATATAATATTGTTTAGATAAAAGATACCAGCGAGCTTAGTTATAATCTTTGAGTTTTATGAGCTAAATCAACCTATCGCTATCCAAATAGAGAGGAAGATTTAAGTCAGAGTGCTTTCTAGATAAAAATATAAGAAAATACAATCTAAGGAGATCTTTCCCTCAGAACCCTAGTAGAATTCTGTTTCGTACTAATAATCGAAGCTCCTTCCAAACCTATTCCCTTAGAGAATAGTTAAACACCCCATAGAGTCATAGGCCTATACTAAACTACTTACAAACAGGGGTAGGTAGTGGTTTAGGAGTTGGAAACCTGTTTGTAGAGTCTTCCGACGACCATCTTCAAGTTTTTTGGCGCGTGTTGGGGCTAGGTTAGTATTGATCAAAAGGTTAATTAGTTATACTTGCATGAATCCTTTTCAAGGAAGATTTATTTCACATAATGAGCTTTCTTGTAGTTCTTCTTTCTTTGTGTGTTTGTTCGTAATTTTTATTGACTATTCCATTCTTCATCATGGAAAGTGCGAATCCATCTTGTTTTACCTCTAATAGAAGATTTAAATTAAGGCTTATGGTTATGTTGTGGTGGGTTTGGGACGTCCTAATTAAGCAAGGGAAAAGGGTGAACGAAAATTTTGAACTTAAAACACGACACATGTGATAATTAAGGTTTACATGAAAAGGCGACGGGTTTTCGGGTCTCCGTTTGACCTAAAACGCTAAAACCGTACGACGTATGCGAAAAACGTATAGATCGCAAAAGAAAGTGAACGTGACCTACGTAACACTTTAAATGATAAAATAATGCATATAACACGTAGACTAAACCAAGTTCGAAGCCGGAACGCATCTGATAACGATTTTTAGTTTTACGCGGGACAACCTCCCGAAAAATTGCCAGATTTGAACGTAACGTATAAAGGTCAAAAGTAATGATCGGAAAAGTTTAGAATAATGACTTGAATTTCACGGGGTGTCACATAGATGATATGATTGAATTGCCTAAGTCACAACCTAAGAAAACATATAATAAGTATTTAAAATGTGAGATGGTTATGGTTAAAGTACCTAGGTACATGTCACGGTTAGATGCATATGATGAGCCTATAGTTCATCTAAATGTGATGGAGGATGAGGCGGAAAATCCAACCCCACAAAGTACTCCACAAGTCCTCCCATCATTTGAGGTATACACACAGCCCGTGACTTACCCGGAAGAAGTAAAAGAGACTATAGGAATCCCAATGGAGGTAGAACCTTTGAACCAAACACAACTAGAGGATTTAGGCTTGAATACTTGTAGTCATGACCTTTCTTTTAGTTCTAAGGAAATTCCTAGTGTTAATGAACCGGAGCCTCAACTTTTGCCCAATTCTTCACCCTTAGATATAAAATCTAGGAGACAAAAGAGGAACCGACCCACCCATCAACCCATATAGTCCGGGCAGTTTTAGGATGAAGGTAGTAGAACCCTTGACCATCCATACACCACTTTCACCCCCACGTGACATACTTTCATCGAAATAGTGTGTATCGCTACTATCACCCGCACTTAATGCTAAGTGTAAGGGAGACCCACCTTTTGCGCGTCAAATAAGCGTAGAGTCAGGTTCGTGACTCAAACAAAAACAAGCGCTTATTGGAAGGAAACCTAATCTTTTATTTTCTTGCATTTTAGGTGTGTCTTATGTGTCTTGTGTGTCATGTCTTGAGACATATGATTGTGTTAATCAATTTTGTGATTTTTGTAGTAAATTTTGTAGGAATTAACTAATGGGACTTGCTTGCAGAAATTATTTCAAGAAAATAAAAAAAATCTTTACAGTGGGTGGAAACGGTGACAGGATTTTTTTTGACGGCGTCCAGCCTCCTGCTACAGTAAATTTTGTATTTTTCTAATTTTTAAAAAATTAACTTTGTATAATTTCTGGAATTTGTAATTTTCTTAAAACCTGCAGGAAACCATAATTACATTAACACGTTCATCATATCCTTTAATTACTTTCGTAGTATCAAAACCCTAAATCATATAGTTGTATTTATCACTCCGCCGATTTTACGCTAGGTATGTTTGTAGCTTGTCTTTGATTTGCAGGTTATATTTGATGAGGAGAAGCCCGGGAGTTCTTAGGAGTTTCATGTGGATGATACTTGGATGACGATTTAGCCGGGATCATTTGTTTCTTCTCCATTATTGAGCAAAACTAAGGGAGTACTAGTTTCTTTCGCTCTTTTTTTTTTCCCTTTATTCGTTTACATGTACTTTGTAGAACATTGGGGACAATGTTCGTAATAAGTGTAGGGGGAAATAAAAGCCTTAGAAACTATTCTTTCATTTGCCTTTGTTTTGTCAATGATGAATAATATACCGAAACATAACGTAGAAGGTAATTTTGACCCAAATTTTAAAAAAATTATGGCACATACCGGTGAAACTTAGTACTATTAGCGTCTCATTAGATAAGGAATTATATGATTAGCAAAAAAACCCTACCACTAAACAAAAAATTCACCCCCATATTGTAAGGTTCGCCCCTAGATCTTTAGGAATTCAAGCATCCATCTTTGGTGGTTAAGATAGTTTATACCTTTAGCTTTCTCGAGTTAAGAAATGAGCAATTGCATGTGTCGCATTCATAGATTTGTTCGTGCATATGTGGTTTTGTTGCTTTTTCTAGAGCATTGGTATCGTTTTAAATTATATGAGAGTGTATCGGTAGTGTATTAAATTCTAGAACTTGCTTTAGTGATGCATCTCGAGACCGCAAGTGAGATCACATTTATGTGATTAGGATTTGCTAAATGATAAAAGGCACTAAGATTAACCCTGTTTTAAACATGTATTTGTTATTATGGTCACCTCGATCATATAACTATCCCCACACCCTTGCTTTGCACTCATTTTTAGTGCAAAATCCCCTAGTAAAACCCTATGAACATATCCTTTTTGTTTTTCTTCTATTATGTACTACAGAACGTTCGAAAGGGGGTTTCTAGGAATTCCTGAATAGACTATTCCGAAAGTATGTAGTAGTCGAATTTTGTTACCCTTAAACCAATTGTTACACCCAAATCGCCTTAGCCTTCCTTGTATATACTCGATTTTTTTTATTATTGTGTTTAACCCTAGTTAATTATTTGAGTACACGGTTGCTAAGTCCTTATCCATGTATATACAGTTTTGGGACGATTGGAATTCATGGTAGTATTTATTTTAAGGAAAAATAGGGAAGAAAAGTTAAGTCAATACCCCCAAATTTGTTTGATAGTCTCCATGTTATTTTGATTCATCTCAATTCAGGTCATTAGTTAGTTTATGTTATTGAGTATTAAAAACTCAAGTGTATGGGTGTATTTATAAACCCCAAATCATGTATTATTATGTCTAAGCAAATTGCAGGGCAAAAGTGTATGAAAAAAAAGAAAAAAAATCAAAAAAATATATATATAAAAAGGTGAAAGAAAAAATGTACGGGCTGCCATTTTGCTTATGTTTATGTTTATCATAGAGTCAAGAAAAGAAGAAAAAAAGAGTTTGATGTAGAGTTGTGTAGCGTTTGTACATCTTTATCCAAGTGGTCGAGTCTTTGGCTTAGCAACAAAATCAACATGTATTCCTATAGATAATTAACTCAACTCTTCACCTCAAATTCACCCAAAAAGTCACTCCCCAAATATTTCTCATCCGTTTATGTTTCTGTTTCTAATATATTATTATCATACACCTACACCCCACAACCCTTTAAAGACCTCTTTGACAGTAATTCCTAGGTGCTTATGCCTTAGCGGTGGAGGTTTGATCCTTTATCAATCCTATGGTAATTTATATGCTATGACAGGTAATAAGTGTGAAATTTTCTGATTTCCATATTGTTATAATTCATTATACACCCGAGAGAAAGAGAGAATCCAAACACTTATTGTGAGGTGCTAGTGTAATTCCCGTGCTTTTAGCTACGAGGTCTAATTCGTTGTGCCATAAAATCCTTTAAAGAGTATGTTAAAAGCCCCCGATATTGCTATTGTCGAGGTAAAAAAGCTCATTTGCTTGAGGACAAACAAATTCCAAGTGTGGGGGTATTTGATGAGGTGTAATTTTATACACTTTTCGGGGTCATTTAACCCCTTAAATCATGCATGTATCCTTAAAATACATGCTTAATCTTTTCTTTTTGTATTTTTAGCACTTGGATGGAAATTTGAGGAAATACACGTGACTTGGACTCAATTTGGGAAGAAACGGACAAGACTACAACTCTACAAGAAAGTTGGTGAAGATTTGCATACAGTGCGTCCAGGAGGGGTCAGGATTTTCCAGACGGGGTCAGGATTTCCAGACGGCGTCAGGATTTTCCAGACAGCGTCAGAACGAGTCGACCTAGGGTTTTCCTATAAATACAAACTTATAACTTCTTTTTTTGCAAGCCCCCAATCCTAAGTCCGATTCGAGGGTTTGGGTAGGTGTTTTTCCAGCAACTTAGAATGTCTAATTCAATCCATAAACATCTTGTAATGGTTTTATTATCGTTTATATCTTAATTCATATCTTCAATTCCTTTTGTTGATTATGATTTTTATTCTCTATTAAGTATGCTTGGTTAATTTATCTAGTGTTTGCTTAGATGTTATAATCCCTGATTTTGATTATGTATTTGTGTTAGTTGATGATTATTGATGTTAATTATGCATGTTTTCATCGAAGATCCATACGTTTACATACTATAGTCGATTGATTGATTTGTAATAAACTAGTTTGCATGATTAGGCAACCTTAACGTGTAATCAGTTTGTTCTTGGTCATTTAGCAACCTAAAGGCCTTTAAAATACATGACTTAGCAACCTAAGCATGGAAAAGTTAATTGGTGATTTGTATGTGAGTGTGTGTTAGTCAAAACAGCAACCTCTAGGCTAATTAGTGATTCTTGGCAACCTATGGTCACATAGGTCAAATTATGTATGATAGTGGAAATCTTAATGCTTTATGCTTGTGTTCGTGTCCGATTGAGCAACCTCACAGACATTGGCCATAGGTGTAGAAGGACGAGGGGATGTGAACGCTTGACCGAGCCATATTAGTCATAGACCCCCATCAAAAATTATCTAACTAGTTAATCACAATACATATTTAAGATTATGGAGAATTTCATCTAAGTAAATACGCTTCTCTATATCATTGTTCCGTAGCTTAGTTTAGTTATAATTAGGAGTAGTTATTAGCTTAATCAAAACCCCCTTCAAAACCTAAGATTTACTTCCTTTCTTAAAAATAAAAATACCAAAAATAATCTTCCCTCGATCCCTTATACTTAAGTGACATACACTTCGAACCTACCTCACTATTCCCCTAGAGAACGATCAATCCCCTGGACTTGCATATACTACACTACAATGGTTAGGTTCACTGCCTATGAGGATTGTAAAACTTTTTCGGTTTTGTAAAAATCCGCATAAGTTAATACACTCTAAAAAAATTTTTGCATTAATGCATAATGATCTCATGAACACCATAAGAAATATTTAATCGATGAATATTTTTGACATGTTTGGATGAGCAAAAGTGAATAAAGGAGTGTTTGGGTTAACTCTTAGGTTTTGATTTAGAGTCGAGTTAACCGCAACTCCACATTTGTTGCATATATGCATACACTAGGCACAAATACTTGTTAACAATACGAGTTCACAATAATAAAATCTTGTATTATTTGTACTTTTAGGTGACTATGCCTCGTGTAACCGAAAATGACCAGCAAAACACTCGAAACTATATCCCAATCATGTCCACCGAATTCACTCGACCTCTTAAAAGTTGGTTTGAAAACATTGAAACACGATGTATCCATGAGGGTCGGGTTATGAATGAAGATTTCAATAACATGAATTATCTTAATACTATGTTTGGGTTAATCAAATTTGAGTGTCTTTTAACAATAAATGAGCAAATTCTTCCTCGTTTTGTTCTAGAGTTCTATAGTCAATTCAACCTTGACTATGATTTCGAAGGTCATTTGGTCGCTCACTTTGTCATTCAAAATAAGCCATTTTCTTTTACTCTTGTTTGGTCAAATTCTGGGTGTTCCAACTAAAGGTCAATGTTCTTTCTCTGATAAGTGGTCACCTGACTACTTGGAGATTAGTGTTCCCTCATACGGTCTTTATCAAACCACTCCTCCCTCTCCCGATAACATCAAAACCCTAGTTTAAATTGCTCGGGAGGGACCCATAACTCGTATTCGTCATAGAAAAATCATTGATGTTGAAGAAACCAAATTTTAAATCGTGACATTCAATCTCACATGAAGTCTTAGGTTGAAATTATTCGTGAAAACGTGTTTTGTCTATGTGGTAACCGGGATCATGTCTCGGCATGTCTATGTCACATGCTTTATTGCATCGCGACTTCCCCGAAGTACAATCTAGCATTTTTCATTCTAAAATGAATAGAAATCGTTAGGCGACAACATAAGGTTAATCCACCTTATGGAATGTTGTTAACTAGATTGTTCAATCATATCGTGTCAAATTTTCCCGAGTTGTCAGATGATCGCTACATCTTGTGCGACCATGTTATGTATCACATCGCTCCTCATTATGAGTGAAAGACGTAAACGGATCATGGCACGAAAAGACGTCGTCATTCAAATCTTGCTTCCTCCTCCTCTGCCTTCAATCATTCATCATCATCTCATCACATAGATGATAACGATGATGATGAAAATAAATAAGGAACTTCTTGTGCTAATATTCCTTCACCCTCTCGTTTTGTCAACTCCTTGTCAAATGTTGTTC
>BQNB010186510.1:0-12120 GCA_026074375.1 Tanacetum coccineum
GTCAGATTTCTTACGTTTTCGTTTGTTTTTTTACGTTTTCGTCCGATTTATTACGTTTTCGTCTCATTTTTTCGTTTTCGTCTGATTTCTTACGTTTTCGTCCGAGTTCTTACGTTTTCGTCTGTTTTTTTACGTTTTCGTCTGTTTTTTTACGTTTTCGACATTTTTTTACGTTTTCGTCCGATTTCTTATGTTTTCGTTTGTTTTTTTACGTTTTCGTCTGATTTCTTACGTTTTCGCCCGATTTCTTACTTTTTCGCTCGTTTTTTTTACGCTTTTGTCAGATTTCTTACGTTTTCGTCTGTTTTTTTACGTTTTCGTCTGATTTATTACGTTTTCGCCTCATTTTTTCGTTTTTGTCTCATTTCTTACGTTTTCGTCTGATTTCTTACGTTTTCATCCGATTTCTTACGTTTTCGTCCGATTTCTTACGTTTTCGTTCGATTTGTTACGTTTTCGTCCGATTTCTTACGTTTTCGTCCGATTTGTTACGTTTTCGTCCGATTTCTTACGTTTTCATCCGATTTCTTACGTTTTCGTCCGATTTCTTACGTTTTCGTCCGATTTCTTACGTTTTCGTCGGTTTTTAACGTTTTCGTCGGATTTATTACGTTTTCGTCTCTTTTTTTCGTTTTCGTCCGATTTCATACGTTTTCGTCTGATTTGTTACGTTTTCATCTGATTTCTTACGTTTTCCCCTGTTTTTTTACGTTTTTGTCATATTTCATACGTTTTCGTCTGTTTCTTTACGTTTTCGTTCGATTTCTCACGTTTTCGTCTAATTTCTTACGTTTTCGTCCGATTTCTTACGTTTTCATCCGATTTCTTAAGTTTTCGTCCGATTTATTACATTTTTTACGTTTTCGTCCGATTTCTTACGTTTTATACGTCTTTATTCGTTTTTAGAAAAAGACAAAAACGAAAAAAGACGAAAATGGATGGAAACGTAAGAAAACAGACGAGAACGTACGAAAACGAACGAAAACAGGCGTAAATGTAAAAAAACGGACGAAAACGTAAGAAAACGGTCGAAAACGTATGCAAACGTAAAAAAACTGACGAAAACGTAAGAAATCGGACGAAAACGTAAGAAATCAGACAAAAACGTAAAAAAATGTACGGACAAAAACGTAAAAAAACGTATGCAAACGTAAAAAAACTGACGAAAACGTAAAAAACGAACAAAACATAAAAAAACGAATGAAAACGTAAAAAACAGACGAAAACGTAAAAAACGGACGAAAGCGTAAGAAAACGGACGAAAACGTAAGAAATAACGTAAAGAATCGGACAAAAACGTAACAAAACGTATGCAAACGTAAAAAAACTGACGAATACGTAAGAAATCGGACGAAAACGTAAGAAATCGGACAAAAACGTAAAAAAATGGACGAAAACGTAAGAAATCGGACGAAAACGTAAAAAAACGGACGAAAACGTAAAAAATAGACGAAAACGTAAAAAACTAACGAAAACGTAAAAAATACGGACGAAAACGTTAAAAAACGGTCGAAAACGTAAAAACCGTATAAAACCTGTAAAAAACGGTCGAAAACGTAAAAACCGTATGAAAACGTAAAAAAACGACGAAAACGTAAAAAATCGGTCAGCAAACGTAAAAAAAAATGATGACAACTAAAAAACGGTAAACAAACGAAGATGTAAGAAATCGGACGAAAATGTAAGAAATTTGACGAAAACGTAAGAAATTTGACGAAAACGTAAAAAACGGATGAAAACGTAAAAAGACGAACGAAAACGTAAAAAAACGGACGACAACGTAAAAAAGCCGACGAAAACGTATAAAGCGTTCAGAAATGTATGAAAACACCATAATTTAGTAGGTCGACCCAACCCAAACCGTTTGACCCATGACCCGTTAGACCCATTTTTAAAATATGACCTGTTTGACCCATTGACTGGAAATTATCATATCAAGGAAATAAAGTCAACAAAGATTGTCAGTGGAGATTTAATGTATGGGTATGTGGGTCCTAAGTACAAGGAGATTCAAGGATGCACTTGAATGCAAAATGTCAACATATCAAGTGCCGGTCAACAATGTCAAGAGCAGAGTACTGGTCACTTCAATCAAGCGCATCCTAAACAAGGAAATACTTAAAGATATCAGAACTTAAAGTCAAAATTCAAAGGCTCAAGATCAAAGATCACAAAGCATGAAGGAACAAAAGTCTACTATATCAAAAGTTCAAGACCAAGACACCAGAGCAAGAAAGTCCAAGTTTATAATGACCGCTCTATTAGAGGATATTGTTAGCCTCAGAAATATCAAAGTCAAACAAGGAATGTAACGGTCATCATTATAAGGGTCGGTATTTACGTGATAGGCTCTTTGTACATAAATGTAATAGACTAGTTATGGATTTACGCTTGGACTTTAATCTAATATTGTCTATATTTAGGTCCAAAAGTCCAATCTAAGCCAAGCCCGACTCAAGTAAAAAAGCCCATACACCACATATGGCTTTGTTAACTATAAATAACCCCTCGTGTTATGTTAGGAGGGTGTTGGTTTTCATTTATCCTATGTGATTTCTTTTCGCTCTTCTTCTTCTCTCTACATTTCTTTCTCTCTCTCTAAAACATGTACTTTCTCTTACTAAACATTATGCTAAATACTTGATCTTAGGTGCCGTTTGGTTGAAACTCAAGAATCACTATCGATATAGATTTGATTGGAGGGTGAAATAGGAATGAGTATAAAATAAAGTATGATTAATAATAAAGTTGTTTTGTGTTGATATTATGATTTTGTATGCAAATTTTTATGGATCCACCAATGTTGTTTTTTATCGCATCAGTCCAAATTATATATATATGTATAAAATCGTCTTGTGTTGTACAATTATGAAATGTGAGTGGGCCACACTAGTGGACAAAAAAAAGAGAAAGGAATGACTATCATATATGCCATATCAGGCTCCTATGAATTTTAAGCTTTGATTCCAATAAATTATTCCAATATCTATCTAACAAACGACATTTATTAGAATGAATGCATTACTTGATTCCGATAACCCCATACCAAACACACCCTTAGTTTGTGAAATGGATTAGATAATAGCATAACAATATTTTATTGTAAATACTGTAGAGATAAAGAAAATTAAACTAAGGCTAGATGGTATGGTAGTGAAACTAACTTTTCACAACCAAACTTACGTGTGACTTGCCATCCCATCCAAAAAAATCACGCGTGAGTTTTGGTGTGAATGGTGAGCCACTCACAGTTGTGAGTTTTATAAAAGTGAGCCATTTTCTTTTTGTTTTAATGTATTTTATTTTGGTTGTGAGTGCGTGTGGGAATTTAGTGAGGTATATTTTATATAAAGTGGGTATTTTAATAAAATGTGAGTTTGTGGCGACCACTACGGTTGAAAGGTGAGTTGTAGTGAGTTAAGTGAGAGGAGAGAGAAAGCTGATATGGTGCTGAAGTGGAAGGTGAGTTTGAGGAAACCATACCATGCAGCCTAAGACGTTGAATGAGTATGATAATTACTTCAAATAAAGAGTAAACGTATTAAAAAAAGTTGAGATATAAACCTATGCGGATAATAAGGAGATGGAACATGGAATCTCTCACCTTGATCTGCTAGGTAAAACATTAGAGATTCACTTGCGCCGGTGGCTCCACTGCCCATCACTATGCGGTCAGGATCAAATATAATTACGATGGGAATGTTAACAGATTTGTTGTATCTATCTGGTTGGGGAATTTTATAAATATGTCAAACAAGCAAAAGAACCCGCGCGTTGCGGCGGGGCTAATTTTTTCCCGAAAATTTTTTTTGTTGTACGATTCGGGAAAAAAAATTTGCGTTGGGACGGGTTAATTTTTTCCCGAATATTTTCTTTTTTTGGGACGGTTCGATATCTTTTTATTTGGGCTGATGAATGTAAAAAAGTTGTGAACAATAAAAACTTGACGTGTTTTTTTGTTAATTTTTTTACGGGATTTTTTGTGTAAGAAAATCGTAAATAGTTAAAAGTTGAGGGACCGTTTTGTATTTTTTTTTACTTTGGGCCAGATTTTGGGCCACATTTTATGCGAATTTTAGGCTAGTTTGTCGACAAATGTGTATATTAGTAATAATTTTTTTTATATGGCTTATGTGTTGGGCCTCATGTTTAAAGTGTTGTTTTTTTTTGTTATATTGGTTTTTTTTTAATATAATGGGTTGTACGTTTGTGACCATATCGATTATTTTAAAGTTATTAGGTATCGAAGATGTTTCCGCTGGTATTTTTTTTATCTGAAGAAATCAAAACTTTTGTAATATTATTTTTTTCCATTCCTACTTTGTGCATACAAATTTAAAAAAAAAAAACGGGCTGACCAAAAAATGGGAGCCCGTTACTGTAGCGGGTGACCCACTGTCAAAACGACAGTGGATCAGTCACCTAATGTGTATATTTATAATTACTCTTCACTAACTAGTTGAACTAATGAATTGAAAAAATAAACCAATTAATTGTTTTCTTAAGTTCAGACATAATTTTTTTTGAGACATTAGGTATATACAAATTGAATATAATGTAGTAATCTGAGAATAAGTAATCTCCATGCATTTGTACTCGTTTACCTTTCGAAACTTAGGCAATCCATGATAATCTTGAAAATTCACAATATCTTTAAAATGTCTCAGTCCGTCGACATTGTTAGACAATGATAAAACCGGTAGGTTATGATTTATCATTGATCACAATATATAAATGATTACATGAATGAAACCCTAACAGACCCTAAGCCCACAAACTGGGCTTGACTATTTATCCAATAATAGGCATTACATATCAATGACTCGGGAATATTCACTATCCATTTCTCAGTTAGATCAAGTGAAAGCTGCAAACATGAACAATTTCTTTTACTTCAACTGGGAGTATTATAGATTACTGTTAAGTTGCATGCATGCTTGCTTAGCATGCATTACCAAATAGTGTTAAACATACAAAATAACAGAAAACAAAAAACAAAAAACAAACCTGGTTCTCTGCTAAACCCATTTGAATAACACGATTAGGATTTTGAGTATAATGAAATGGATCTTGATCATAAGCATTCCATCCATCAAAGTATCGTGAATTTTATCCATGTTGATCACTTGTTGCTATCTTTGACAAAAGGGTTTGAGTTTTTGTCACGAACGCCATCCTGTGTGTGTGTTTTTGTGTGAATTCTTCTAGTTTTATAAAGTGCTTATACTTAGGAATATTACAAGAAACGATATAAGGTTTTTCACAAGAATACGGAGAAGTTATAGGTAGTAGAGATATATATAGGCATGCGTATATAATGGAACATATGTGTTAGTGGTGTTACTACTGTGTTTGAAAGACAAAATTTAACTATTAAACTTCAGTCAAATTCTTTTGCTTGCAAGAGCCGACCATAAAGATATAATATAATCTGTCCATTTTTTGCAAAATCAGTTGAAATGTAGCAAACATTTTTAACTATCTGATGGAGGCCCAAGTATTGAAGAATGGGCTGACTTGTTTTTAGAAACCCAAGATCGTGTGAAGAAAATGGCTTCAGTAAAACAGCTATAACTTTTGATCCGTAAGTCCGTTTCAGGCCCGTGACCACTCAAATCGAAGGGAAAAACCAGATGGACGCAGCTATAACCACCTTGGTTACGGATTTTTCGAGGCCCAAAACCCTCGTTTACTATGAGTTATTTACATTTTTCTATTTTTTTGATTTTTTGTTAGACTTGTTTTTGTTCTAGCTCACGGCCCATCTGTCTTTTTAGGACCGTTTCAGTTTTGTGAGCCTATTTAAACAATCTGCTGTAACCCTAGCCGGTCAGTTATCAGTTTTAATAAAAATAAACCATTGACCGCTATTTGCCAAGGATTTTTACCCTAATAATCGGTATTCAATCGAATCAACGATTGTTGAAAGAATTGTTTCTGGTATTCGTAAAATCAATAGATCTAATTTGTTATCTTGTTTATTAGTCTACATCAGTTGGTATCAGAGCCGAAGTTCCTGATTAAGATGCCTCCAAGGAAAAACAGGACTCTTAATGAGATACATGAACAAGAATTAGAAGATCGTGTTATGACAAGAATGGAGGAGCAATTTGATCAATTCGTTGATCAATTGTCTGACCAGATGGATCAGTTGATGAATAGGCGTGGTAATCGTAACAGTCGGGGTACCGATGACGAACAGTCAGAAAACCCATTTGCGGAGGATGACGATTCATCTTCTGATGAACAGTCAGGAAGACGACCAAGGCGAAATCAAAGGGAGGATAACAAGCGTTAGGAATCTGGAATGAGAGTCAATATTCCTGATTTTGCTGGGGATACTTTGAGTCCTGAGGGGTTCATTAATTGGCTTGTTGCGGTTGAAGAGGTGTTTGACTTCAAAGAAGTCCCTGAATACAAGAGAGTTTCGTTGATCGCTACCAAACTTCGTGGTAGGGCATCCGCGTGGTGGCAACAATTGAAACTGACAAGGGAGAGGGTTGGAAAGCTAAGGATCACGAGTTGGCAGAAGATAAAGAAGTGCACGAGGGCTAATTTTATTCCTTATAATTACCAGCGGCAGATGTACCAGTGGTTACAAAATCTGAAACAGGGGTCCAAATCTGTTGAAGATTATACAACCGAATTTTACCAGTTAATTGAAAGGAATGACATTCAAGAGACAGAAGATCAGCTTATCTCCCGATACATTGGTGGTTTAAGAGTCCAGATCATGGAATACTGTAATATGTTTGATCCAATGACACTTTTTATGCATATCCGCGTGCATTAGCTTTTGAGAAGCAGAACTATCGAGTGGGATGTTCATCCTCTCCTGCCATAACAGGTGCTTTTTCGTTCGAGTAACGTTGCATCTCATTTTGCTCCAGTCCGGCAAAGTCAGGTGGTGGCAATAATAGACCAGTTTCTAGATAGCGTAGTAGTGGATTGAAGTGCTTAAAACATATGGTGAACCTGGATTTACCGACAGTCAGAGATTAAGAAGTCTGTAAGCAGACACTTATTGCTAATCCGGTAAGGAGATGGATGATGCGGCTTATGAAGATTATGAAGAAGCGAAGAGTATGTACGAAGCCACAGTTTATGATGAAATAACCCAAGTATTGAGGAGGAGTTGTGGCTAGAGATGTGGGGTGAATTTGGTGTAAGAGCGCCTGCTTAACACCCAAAGCAAATGGAGATGATTTGCTCAAGCATACATCTTTCATTCGAACATGCACTATTTTGTGTTAAGGTTTGGTCACTTTTGTTTGTTATTCTTGTAGTTGTGATAATTAATAGGCTGCAAAGCAGAACCAAAGGCTAGGATTGAAGACTGAAAATCATCCCAAACCTATAAGTAACGAGTGCATAAGAAAGGCGGTGAGGTTACAGTTTCTAACATGTCCATTTCCGTTTTTTATGAGAAACACTTATAAGGAAAACGCTTGGTGTGCTGTGAGTGCCCGATGGATGCGTGTCACTTGTGTTGGTAGACCTGGAGTATGATCCGTGATATAACTCACAGGGGAGAACTAATACATATAGTTTCACTAATTTGGGGAGTGGAGATTACATGATACCAAATAAACCTAAGGAAGTAGTTAGTAAACCCACTGGTACTTTACTAATACTTTCGCAGTTTGAAGATGAGCTGGAGATAGGAGACGATGTTTTTGTGCTAATAGGGAAGGAGGTGCTGAGATAGTGAAATTCTAAAGCCATGATTCCTTACTTGAGGAAATTCGGATGTTTTTCCTGAGAGATATACCTGATGGATTGCCACCATTGCTTGACATCCAACATCATATTGATTTAGAGCCGGGTACAATTGCCAACAAGCACATTAACAGGATGAGCCCGGAGAGCGATAAGGATTGCGTAGGCAGGTTGGAGTTGTTTTTTCTAGGGTTTACGTTTGTGATAGCATGAGCCCGTGTTCGATCCATTGCCCCTATTGACTCCAAGAACGGATGTACAGGGCGTATGCTTCATAGATAGTCGAAGCATCACAAGATTATAGTTAGGTACAGTTTCCTATTCCTCCCCTGATGATATGCTTGACAGATAAGTGGTGTTTTAATAAATAATTTAATTTATTTTCAACATTTTTACGAATCTGGATTTGAAGAGTGGGTATAACCATATTTCGTCTTAGAACCTGTTGAGAAATGAAGACCGCTTTCAAGACTCGTGAAGGGTTGTATGAGTGGTTGGTGATGCCTTTTGGTTTATCAAACGCACCAAGTACATTTATGCGTGTGATGAATCAATTGCTCAGGCCTTTTATTGGAAAGTTTATGGTTGTTTATTTTGATGACATTCTTATTTATAGTGCTTCTTTAATGAGCATGTCACCCATGTACGGCAGGACCTTAACCTTGCTTCGGAAGGATTATTTTTTTTATGCAGCCAAAAATGAAGAGTGGTTCATGACCCCAAAAGTTTTGTTATTGGGGTATGGTTTCTTTCTGGTGATGGCATACAGGTGGATGAGTCTAAATAGCATTTGTTCAAGGAGTGGCCAATTTCAATTACCATTTACTGAAGTTCAAGTTTCATGGTCTTGCTTCATTTTTTTTTTTTTTCTTTAGGCGATTTATCCTAACTTTAGTCCAGTTATGGCCCCTTGACAGAATGCAAGAAGGGAAAGTCATTTGTTTGCGACGGAGGAAAAGCAGAGTTGGCTTTTCATGTTGTTAAAGAAAGCTTACTACAACACCATCTTGATATTGCCTGACTTTTCTAAGTTTAGAGATTCAACTGATGCCTCAAAGGTTGCTAATTGTGGTGGTTCTTAGTAAAGGTGTGGCGACTCTGTTTTCTATTTTTTAGTGAAAGTTCATAGGCCGAAGTCTAGGTACACTACTTATGACTTGGAGTTTTATGTAGTGGTCCAAGCTGTGGAGCATTGGCGCCATTACTTGTTTCATAAGGAGTTTGTTTTGTTCACTGATCATGATTCCTTAAGGCATATTCGTACTCAAGATAAGGTATCCCATAAGCATGGGTGTTGGTTGACATTTCTTGAGAAGTTTACTTTTGTGGTGAAACACAAAACTGGTGTTTCTAATCGAGCTGTTGATTCCTTAAGCAGGAGGAGTGGTTTGCTTGTAACAATGCAGGTTGATGTTCCAGGACTCGATGTCATTTGTGACATGGTGGCTGTGGACCTATATTTTTCAGTTGTTTTGCAGGGTGTGCAGGCTGGGGAGAAACCAGATTTCTTTCTGCATAATGGGTTCCTTTTCAAAGGGAATCAACTATGTATTCCTAATTCAAGTCTTCTCTTGCAAATTATTAAGGAATTACATAGTGATGGGCATGTTGGTCGTGATCGCACTTTGCAATTGGTGCAAGCTTCTTATTTCTGGCCCACTGTGAGGAAAGAGGTAGATCGTTATGTCAAGAGGTGTCGTGTGTGCCAGGTTTCAAAGGGCACGGCTACTAATGCAGGTCTTTATATGCCTTTGCCTGTTCCTTTGCAGCCATGGGTTAATAATAGCATGGAGTATGTATGTTGGGGCCTACCTCGTACTCAATGGGTAATGATCAATCTTGTGTTGTTGATCGTATTCTAAAGATGGTGCACTTTATTCTGTTCAAGAAGATGAACAGATGCTCGTAATGTGGCCCAACTGTTTCGGCACCCAACTGCTGCAAGGTAGGATTTGATCATCAGTACGAGTGGGTGGTGCCATAGCAGGTGCTTGTTCAGCAGGAGCATTAACATTAACATCAACCATGGTATCTGCACAATCACAGCCACAAAAAGGCATACATACAGAATGGAGATGTTAGATGTGAGCAAGTGCTCAGGAGTTAATCAGTTATGCACTAAATCCTAGAAAAGGACACTGATATCATATTAAAGCGTTGAACAATAGATTTGGTCAACTCTTGAGTCAACAGACGTTAGCTCATGGAAGAGAAGACAAAAATCAATGACCAAACCACAATGACTAAATCGCAATTGACAAGAAATACTAGACAAAACGCAGAGGTAATAGGCAAAACGCAATGGGACAAACCGCAGGCAACAAAACACAAGATACAAAACGCAGACAGTTATCAAAATGCAATTAAACACAAGACGTAGACATCAACCAAGCAAAATACAGTCCATCAAAACGCAATGAATATTTTATAAAAATAATCAAAACGCAGACACTTCGTTTTCCTGTTGGAGAGTATAACAAGTTGTCTGCTAAGAAGATTGGCCCGCTGGAGATTGTGGAGAAGATTAATTCTAATGCTTACCGTCTGAAATTGCCAAGCCATATTAGGTGTTCTGATGTTTTTAATGTGAAGCACTTGATCCCTTATCATGGCGACTCTTCTGATGATGACCTTGCTATGAATTCGAGGACGAATTTTGTCTACCCAGGGGGGAATGATGGAGGCCCAAGTATTGAAGAACGGGCTGACTTGTTTTTAGAAGCCCAAGATCGTGTGAAGAAAAGGGCTTCAGTAAAACAGCCATAACTTTTGATCCGTAAGTCCGTTTCAGGCCCGTGACCACTCAAATCGAAGGGAAAAACAAGGCGGACGCAACTGTAACCACCTTTTAGTTGGTTACGGATTTTTCGAGGCCCAAAACCCTCGTTTACTATGAGTTATTTACATTTTTCTGTTTTTTTGATTTTTTGTTGGACTTGTTTTTGTTCTAGCTCACGGCCCATCTGTCTTTTTAGGCCCGTTTCAGTTTTGTGAGCCTATTTAAACAATCTGCTGTAACCCTAGCCGGTCAGTTATCAGTTTTAATAAAAATAAACCATTGGCCGCTGTTTGCCAAGAATTTTTACCCTAATAATCGGTATTCAATCGAATCAACGATTGTTGGAAGAATTTTTTATGGTATTCGTAGAATCAACCGATCCAATTTGTTGTCTTGTATATTAGTCTACATCACTATCTAAGCTATCGAATCATATTAAGCTTGTGCTAAAACAAGTATATACTATTAAAATGTTAGCCGGTATTTAGTTATGTAGCCCAAGTGTAGTTAGGGTATGCTAATGTTATGGGTATTGGCTCATTAGTTGGTTATATAGTCATTCTATTGTAATCAATTATCATTGAGGAATAATACAAGTTTACATGATTAAGAGTCCATATGATCCTCTTTTAAAATTTCTAACCCTAATCATTCTAACCCCCCCCCCCCTTTCTAATGCCTCTTTCTATCGTTTTTTAATCCCAACCACCATAATCATGACTACCGGTGATAACACTCCTCCACCACCTCATACCCTATCCCTCGTTGATAAATTATATATCGTTCACAACATCGCTAGTTTGGTTACCGTTAAGCTCGATGTAGACAAGGCCAATTACTCGTCTTGGTGCTATTTTTTAAGAATCATTGTGTCAACTTTGGTTTTAAAGCACATCCTCCACCAATAGTCGAATGGCTAACCACCGATTCCATAGTAAAGTCATGGATCTTCTTAACGCTTGTTGAAACTCTTCAAGGTAGGCTAATCAATACAGAACCTACCACTGCTAAAGATGCTTGCGAGCATGTTGAAAAAAATTATTGACAATAAATGTACAAGAACTATCGCTTTAAAACACGAGTTACGTGTGATTCAAATGGGTAATCTTAGTGTCGATACATATTTTCGTAAAATTGAATCTATTGACACGCTTTTACACGATCTTGGTTCCCCTATGAATGATGATGACATAGTCACATATGTCTTGCATGGGTTAAGTGTCGGTAACCCAAGAATCACTTCACTTCATTATGATGAACAAGAAAAGTAGGAAGAAACTAGGAAGAATGTAGAGAGAGAAACAAGAGAGAGAAAGTAGTGAAAATTGGGAGGATTACTTGCAAAAATGAAAGTCTTACAAATGAACCAACCACCTCACCTTCCTTGGTGAGGTGTATTTATACCTAAACTAAAAGGCTTGCATGCCTTTAATATTTCTATGGGCTAGGCTCAGGATTACTTGGGCTTTCGCCCGGTACACATGACCGGTTAGATTACATATAAGAGCCCGTTTACCCGTTTAGTCTATTACAACGTATATTTAATTAATGATCGAGACCTAATATAATAAATGAACGGACTTCCTTGTTCGACTCAATATTTTGAGGCTAACAATCTCCCC
>BQNB010186511.1:0-12120 GCA_026074375.1 Tanacetum coccineum
TTCTTTGCAATAACTATACAAAATGGGTTAATATCGTGGGATAAATGATGCTATAAAATAGACGTTATTTGATGTCATCAGGGATCCATAGTTTCTGATGTTCCATCTTCCTCTCTTGATGAATGCAGGTCATCCAAATTGTTCTCTGGTATTTGGACTCTGGCTGCTCCAAGCATATGACCGGAGATCGCTCTCAGCTCACCAATTTCGTCAATAAATTTTTGGGTACAGTCAAATTCAGAAATGATCACGTGGCAAAGATATTGGGATACGATGATTATCAGATTGGGAATGTTACAATCTTAAGGGTTTACTACGTGGAAGGACTTGGACATAACTTATTCTTCGTTGGGCAATTCTGTGATTCGAACCTTGAAGTTGCTTTTCGTCAACACACCTGCTTCATTCGTAATCTAAAAGGTGTTGATCTATTGACTTGAACCCGAGGTAACAATCTGTATACTCTGTCTCTTGGAGATATGATGGCGTCCTCCCTGATATGTCTCTTGTTAAAGGCCTCAAAGACTAAGTCATGGCTATGGCACCGCCATCTATCTCATATGAACTTTCGTGCAATCAACCATTTAGCTAGACACGGTCTTGTTCGAGGTCTCCCTAAGCTAAAATTTGAAAAGTACCATCTGTGTTCAGCGTGTGCAATGGGCAAAAGCAAGAAGAAACCCCACAAACCTAAATCTGAAGACATTAACCAAGAAAAACTCTCTTTTGCACATGGATCTTTGTGGTCCAATGTATGTCGCAAGTGTTAATGGAAAGAAGTACATCCTCGTCATTGTCGATGATTACTCTCGATTTACATGGGTAAAGTGCTTAAGGTCAAAAGAATGAAGCACCAGATTTCATAATCAAGTTTCTCAAGATGATCCACGTACGCTTAAAGTACTTGTCCGCCGAATCAAAAACAATAATGGAACGGAATTTTGTTAATCAAAATTTACTGGTGAAAATTATAGAAGGTTGGCATCTCTCATGAAACATACTTTGTTGCTCGCTCTTCACAGAAAATGGTGTCATTAAAAGACTAACCGTACGCTAATGAAGCTCTGCCCTCACAAAGTTGATTTATGCAAAAGCTCTATTCTATTCTTACTGGTCAGAAGCATTGCTACCGCTGTTATATCCCAAAATGTTCCATCATACGTCTTCATCACGCAAAACACCAATGAGCCTTTTACATGTCAAAACTTACACGACTTACATTCCTTTCCATGTATTGGTTGCACTTTGTTATCCGACAAATGATAGCGAGAATTTAGGAAAGTTACAACCGAAAGGTGATATTGGTATTTTCATTGGCTATGCACCCACAAAGAAAGCATTTCGAATTTACAACCAACGTACCAGACGAATCATTAAGACAATTCATGTAGATTGTTGATGAACTCTGACAGCGATGGCTCTGAACACAGTAAAGTTTAGGACCCGCACCTTCATGGAAATGACTCCTGCAACAATCAGTTCAGGACTCGTGTCAAACCCTCATCCTTCAACACCGTTTGTACCACCTTCTAGAACTGATTGGGATATTTTATTTCAACCATTGTTTGATGAATTACTTAACCCTCCATCAAGTGTTGATCGCCTTGCTGAAGTAGTAGCTCCAAAACCCGCTACATTAACCAGTTCACCTTCCTCAACAACTGTTGACTAAGATGCACCATCACCTAGTAACTCACATAAACACTTGAAACTCAATCTCCTGTCATTCCTAACGATGTTAAAGAAGACAATCATGACTTAGATTTGGCACACATGAATAATGAATCCCGTTCTTTGGGTATCCAATTCCAAAAAAGATTCTGGAACACTTATCGTCGGATGTTTATACATACTGATGTGCAATACACTACTGTTCTCCTAACTCAGAACACGTTACCAAATAAACCAATGATCATCCTTTAGACAACATCATTGGTGAACTCGAAAGACCTGTTTCCACAAGACTCCAACTCCATGAACAAGCATTATTTTGTTACTATGATGCCTTTCTCACATCAGTTGAACCAAAGAACTATAAATACGCATTAACTCAAGCATGTTGAATTGAAGCAATGCAAATAGAGCTTAATGAATTTGAACGTCTTAAAGTCTGGGAACTAGTTCCTCGTCTAGACAAAGTAACGGTTATTACTTTAAAATGGATCTACAAGGTGAAACTTGATGAATTAGGAGGAATTCTAAAGAACAAGGCTCGTTTGGTTGCTCGTGGTTACCGTCAAGAAGAGGGAATTGATTTTGAGGAATCTTTTATGTGGAAAACGTAGAGGGGGGGTGAATACGTTTTCGATTAAAAATAAAAAACTTTTGTATCAAATACCCGAATAATTGTGACTTAATATGGAAAATATTAAATATAATCTATGACTATTAAGACAATATAAATCATAAATAAATCATGTAGTCACAACACAAGCATACACAACAATCCACAACATAAGCATAAAGAGATAACGGTATGTAAAGAGAAAGACAGAACCCGAGACAGATGATTTTATAGTGGTTCGGTCATGGAGCTCCTCTCCGCCCTACTCTACTCCTCGAGTACCCAACTCAAGAGTTACTTCACTAGATCAACAAGCTCCCTTCTCGGCAGAGAAAACCTTACACAACGTTGCTTACACTTTATCCGGTACAAAGCTAAATACCGAGTCCTAACACCGGTAAAACCAACCCATCGTCACTTACACTTTATCTGGTACAAAGCTAAATACCGAGTCCTTACACAAAGGGTAGAACCAACCCAAAACCCCATTATGTTTTATGGTCCAACATAACAAACCTTGTGTTTTATGGCACAAACACATAAACCATCTAAAACAATGTGATTACAATAGTGAATACAATAAAGATCCAAGACATATGTGTTACTTGGATATGAATGCCTAATCTATATGAGCTGTTCATTGATATAAAAATCCCTTCAAATGAATGATGATGATGAGATCTCAATCCTTGTAGATCTACATATATGTATGCTTTGTTGTAGGTGGAAATGACATTGATCTTCAAGGCTTGCTTTGGTGATTCATCATGAATTTATGCTTACAACAAGAATGAGTGTTAGAAGCATTAAGATCCTGATAAACATGGGTAGTTTAAAATGAAAACCTACAGATCCTAAATGAGTGATAAAATGGTGGAAAAAGTGTGTGAAAAGTGGTGAAAAATGGATTGAAAAGGCTCCTCTATTTATAGGAAAAGCTGAACAGAACCACCTACTATTCACCAATGGAACCAGCTTGTAAATCAAAGGGAACCGGCGGAACCGGCCTACAGTAACAAAATCCAAATTTTGATTTGCAAAATCTTGAAAGATCTTATGCAATCTTGGAGAGATTTTTCCAGATTTGGTAAGATATGGTGATGTCATGGATGAGATAAAATTACAAGCTTTTTTCTTTTAAAGAAATGTGTTAAAGTAAAATGTATATATACTTAAAATGTAAGTTACTTGTGTTTAAAAATATGCAAAATATGAAATGAGGTTTGATCATAATGCAACATAACAAACATGTACGAACCTGTGTTGTAACATACGAGGAATCAAGACGTGGAGATGTGTTGATGTATATTGACACAAAATATAATTACGAGTAACTTTACAATTTACGTTATGTATTACAAGTTACATGTTTGTCATCAACAAAACAAACGAGACTGTGTAGATTAAATACCGTAATATTTGCACTAACAATCTCCCCCTTTTTGTTGATGACAAATATGTAAACGTAATATATAGTAAATGTAAAAGTTACTTGTATCCCCGTACTACCTTTACATTACCTTCTTTCCCGTTTTTTTTTTTTTTTTACACTCTTCCTCCCCCTTTTGTCGAAACAAAAAGGGAGTGTCCTTGGAGTTTAACTTCATTTCTCCCCAAAAAGGCGAGCTTCATCATCCTTAGTGAAGTTAAATGGTCTACTCTAACCCCTTACGTTGTTGCATCCTCTAGGTAAGTGTTCTTGGTCTATAACGAATCATTGAGCAAAACTTTGGAAAAGCTTATCCTACAAAAAGGTTAGTTTCGTACAACATGAAAAAATATGAAAAATATATGAAGAAAATGACATCTTTCTTTTGGTCGAAACGCAAAGGATTGTCCAGAGATAAAAATGATGATGGATGCGTGCATGCTCCCTCTAGACGGATGCTCCCCCTCATTCGAGGCGTCAAGATATGATAAACCTACAAAAAAATTAGTACAAAACTGGATTCGCCCTTGGAAGAGTAAAATATATACAACAGAGTGTATATAAGATGCATGCTACAAATGCTCGACGAAAGCTCCCCCTTGCTTGACGGCATCAAGTATGATCCTACAAAACAAAAATTAGTGCAATAATAGGTTTTGTCCTTAGACAAATGTGTCATATACAAAAAAATGTATAGACGACTCAATATAATTTTTTTTTAAATGCTCCCCCTTGCTCGAGGGCATCAAAATGAACCTACAAAAAGAAAAATGAATAATGCAAACTTCATCCTCAGATGACTATGATGATAGACCTAAAAAGGAATGCAAATTTTGTCTGTAGACAAGAATTTCGTACACATCAAAAGTGAATATATAATCTTTAATCCTACATAATGATGATTAGTGCAATATGTACTTCGTCTTTTGAAGAAGTCATGTATATGATGCAATATGATTCTCTAAAACTTTAATGCAATATGATTTTTCAAACAAACGTCCTAAAAAGAAAGTCGATACTATCAACAAATATAATCCTACTAATGCATCATCAGTGGTGGTTTTGGTAGCTTGAGTTGTTAAGGTTTTAAGAGATTTATTTAGAATGAGACGTCATTGGATTTAAGAAAGAACACTTGGATTTTGACAAAAGAATGCTTATGAGTGTCAGGATAGTGGAAGGTTGATTTAAACTCATTGTTGTATTTGTTGTGGTGATTTATAGGTTGTGGTTAGTTGGTGAGAAGTTTCATGGTAATTCATCTTTGCAAGAATGGCAACTAGGGGAAGACTCAAGTTTGATGGTTGCAAGAAGGTTCGTCTTTAAACCTTACTTAGTTGGTTGATGAGGAAATTTAGGTGATAGATATGATGACTTTGTGAGTAGTGAAAAAATGGTGCGGAAGATGGTAATGACAATGCAGGCAACTAACAATGTATGCATAAAGTAAAAACGGGCTTTAAACCGTTATCATATACCTCTAAACCCTAAATTCCATGAAAGGTTAATATCTAAAGTGAATGTACAAGCTACTAAATCATATATACAAGTAACATAACATTTCATTTGAAATATAAACTCTCTCCAAGTCAAGTATAAGTTTTCAAAGCACAATGTACAAGTCATTAAGCATGACATCTAAAATAACGGTTTTACCTCCGTTTTCATTCTGATTTCTTCACCATCACTTGTGTACAAGCTACTACACTCAATATACAATGTGTAAACCCTAATTATTCTATTCATAAACTTTCATACACATTTTTACTCTTAAAACCCTAATTCAAAACCCTAAACCCTAAAACCAAGCTAGATTCTAAACCATGACACGTTTCTTCATTTTTATCCATTGTAAACCTAAACCAACTCTCAAATAAGTTTTAATAACTTAATTTATAACATTATAAATCATTCTCAAACATCATTCCATCATCATTTCATCATTCTACTTCAATTACACAAGAAATAAATCCAGGAAACCCTAATTGTACCCTAATTGTGATTTTGACCAGTTTACTTATTTTCAGACCATCTCATTCTCAAGTAAGCAACCAAGAGTCATTGTAAACCCATAAAATGAGTTTATGATTCATTATCCATCATTACTTTGACAATATTCAAGAAATCAAAGCCTATACAAAGCTAGAAAATCCTAAAAGCCTTATATGAACCCTAATTCCAAGCTACGGCTTATTCTTTCAATTTCAACCCATTTTAACTAAAACCAACGATCAAACTTCATTGATAATACTTTATTTAAGCTCTAGGATCTGTATTCCATCATTCCTAATCAAGAGTATGCAAAATATAAACCAAGAAAGTCAAGAAACCTAAAACGTGCCCTAATCAAACCCCGTGCCTCCATTTCTTATAATTCTAACCTTTTTAACACCAAACCAATTGCTAATATTTGTTAAGTCCTTCCTATACAGGGTAACTTGCTACATATATTAACTATCCTTAATCAAGTACACATGAAATAAAAGCTTGAAAACTTATGAAACCCTAGTCGAACCCCAAAACAGCCCGAACCCCTTCACCATCAATTTTGACCCATTTTAAACCATTCCAAGTGCAAAATTCTTATGTGAACCTCTTCTAGAATCCCTCAAGCAGCTTACCCACCTGCTATGACCATTTCTTGGTCTCAAATGAAGCCACATGATGGCCTTGTTGGCCTACTTCAGCCGCGGCCACCACTACACCCAAAACAACCTTCATAAGCTTCCACCTTGCACCATAGCCTTCCTTACTCAGCCGTTAGACTCTCCATATCATCCCCCATGTGTCATAACCTAGTTACCAAAGTTCCTTGGCCTCTAAGGGTTGCTAACACTATAAATAGGGCCCTAACTCCTTCATTCCAATTTGCACCACATCTCTTCTTTCTCAAACCCATAAGGCAGCAATACTTTGCTCCCATATGATCCTAGGATCATTAAATAAGTTCAAGAAGCAAATCCCTGAAGAATTGAAGCCTTGGAGTGAAGATACAAGGCGTACAAGTGGAAATACTACCCGAAATGACCCATTTCCACCATTTTTGATCATTGAAGCTCAAAACCAGGTTTTGAATGTTCTACTTCTGCTCCTATAATCTTATAATGTTCATATGATCCTAAATATACTCTTGTTAAAGTTTCATAACTCAATTCATGCTCATTTTCCATTTTGATCCAAAACCGTACACCCGAAACCCTAATTTCGCGTTTTTCTTAAAACTAAATGTTATAATGATTAAATACTATTATAATCTATCCTAGCATGCTTAACTAATATTAAAATAACTACTTTATTGATTAATGAAGAAATTTAAACTTAAAACCCGCGCGTTTACGTTTTGAAACCCGTTTTGCTTCCTAGCTTAACAAATCGTTATTTTAAACTTGTGTTGCATTAAAACTTCATATTTTAGTTTATTATAACTTATAAATGTCTATTAAAATGTTAAACTAAGCTTGCATGGCAATTTGGACATGTTTTGTAATTATAATCCATGCAAGGGGTATATATCGTAACTTTCGAAAACTTATAACTAAAAGGACTAAAGGTCATTTATCAAATTCTAACTCCAGGGCCACTTTTTCAAATTCCAAGGTTTACTTGGTATATCTTTCAAAGTTAAAGGACCAAAGTCGTAAAAATGCAAACTCTAAGGGCTTATTTGCAATTTTCCAAACCCTAGGGTCTAAAATGTAACATTTTGAAAAAGTATAAAATCATATCCAAAACATTATCTGACATAACTTTAATTAACGCTTCTCGTGCTTAACATTTCCAGATATTGAATAAAACGCTTAAAACCGATCATCCGGAAGCTATATTGTACCACAATACTAGGGAGCTTCATATTAAGATGTTCCATCTCGATATTACGTTCTGACTGAGTGGTTGGGTTTACGATTTAAAGTGCCCTCGCTCCTCAAACATTTATAGAGTAGTTTCTAACATATGATGGCCCGAACGGTGATACAATAATTCCAAACTCTTCAATCAAACTCATAACTCTTAAACCAAAGTTCTAAAGTACAATCTTCCTAAGACTTGACATATTCTACTCAGGTTGTGTGACGTGGCTGTTTACTATCATTTGCTATATCAACCTTCCCTGTTAAGATTGTGATAAGGTCGTCAGCTTTCATTTTGGAATATTTATTACATCTACATATCAGGTGAGTTCATAGCCTCGCTTTTCAATCTTTTGAATGTTTTATAAACCCGCGAGGGGGATACATGCTTGTTACAAACTCTTTTACGACTTAGATGTTGCACACATGAATAACGATCTGTTCTTTGGTATTCCAATTCCAGAAAATGTTTCTGAAGCATCTTCTTCTTCGGATGTTATTCCTACTGTCGTGTACACTGCTGCTCCTAACTCAGAACACGTTACAAAATGGACCAAGGATCATCCTTTAGAAAATATCACCAGTGAACTCGAAAGACCTGTTTCTACAAGACTCCAACTACATGAACAAGCCTTATTTTGTTACTACGATGCCTTTCTCACATCAGTTGAACCAAAGAACTATAAAGACGCATTAACTCAAGCATGTTGGATTGAAGCAATGCAAGCGGAGCTTAATGAATTTGAACGTCTTGAAGTCTGGGAACTCATTCCTCGTCCAGAAAAAGTGATGGTTATTACTTTAAAATGGATCTACAAGTGAAACTTGATGAATTAGGAGGAATTCTAAAGAACAAGGCTCGTTTGGTTGCTCGTGGTTACCGTTAAGAAGAGGAAATTGATTTTGAGGAATCTTTTGTTCCAGTGGCTAGACTTGATGCTATTCGAATTTTCCTAGCATATGCTGCTCACATGAATATGATCGTCTACCAAATGGATGTTAAGACGACATTCTTGAATGGCATTTTGCGCAAAGAAGTTTATGTAAGCCAACCGGACGGGTTTGTGGATCAAGACAATCTGAATCATGTGTACAAGCTTAAGAAGGCTCTCTATGGGTTGAAACAAGCTCCTCGCGCGTGGTACGATCTATTGTCGAAGTTTCTACTATCTCAGGAATTCTCTAAAGGAACCGTAGATCCTACATTGTTCATCAGAAGACAAGGCAAAGATATTCTCCTGGTACAAATATATATTGATGATATAATCTTTGCGTCTACTACACCTGAACTATGTGACCAATTTTCAAAAATAATGTGTTCAAAGTTTAAGATGTCGATGATAGGCAAAATATCATTTTTTCTAGGACTACAGATTTCACAAAGTCCTAGAGGCATCTTTATAAAACCATTCTAAATATGCTCAAGATCTTTGAAAAAATATGGTATGGAATCTTGTGACCCCGTGGATACTCCCATGGTGGAGAAATCCAAACTGGATGAAGATACACAAGGGAAAGCTGTTGACCCTACACACTATCGTGGAATGGTGGGCACCCTTATGTATCTCACAGCCAGTAGACCAGACCTTACATTTGCTGTATGCATGTGTGCCCGGTATCAGGCAAAGCCTACCGAAAAGCACTTACATGCTGTAAAAAGAATCTTTAAATACCTAAGGGGAACTGTTAATAGGGGACTCTGGTATCCAAAGGATTCTTCTATTGCTCTAACAGCTTATGCAGACGCTGATCATGCGGGTTGCCAAGATACTAGACGAAGTACATCTGGATGTATGCAATTATTGGGAGACAAACTTGTTAGCTGGTCATCAAAAAGGCAGAAAAGCGCTGCGATATCCAGTACGGAAGCTGAATATATAGCCTTGTCTGGCTGTTGTGCTCAAGTCCTTTGGATGAGATCGCAGCTTACTGACTATGGCCTTGGATTCAATAAAATTCCAATGTACTGTGATAACAAAAGCGCTATTGCCTTATGCTGCAACAATGTTCAACATTCTCGATCAAAACATATTGACATCAGATTCCACTTCATAAAAGAGCAAGTTGAGAACGGAGTAGTAGAGCTTTACTTTGTCAATACGGAGTATCAGTTAGCGGACATCTTCACTAAAGCCCTTGGCAGAGAAAGAATTGAATTTCTTATCAACAAGCTGGGAATGCGAAGTTTTACGCTGGAGACTCTGAAACAATTGGCAGATGAAGCTGAAGAATAGTGGTGGTACCTATTCAAATATCATGTATAATATGTATATATATTAAAAACCATAAAACCCAAAAAGATTTTTTATTTTTATTTTTTTTGAAAACCTTTATAAAAACAAAATACAAAAACATAAAATATATAAAACCAAAGAAAAAATTTTAAAAATGAGAAAAATATAAAAAGAGGTAATAATGGCATGTCTTCTGAAAATCGATAACATTTACGGTCTTAGAAATGTCATTCAATAATGATACGAAGTTTGAGCAGAAGTTCCAAATGTTTTCAAAACATGCCAAATGGCTTGCTATTATTTCATATATCAACCCGGTCATCATCTTAAAGGCAAATATTTTAAAAAGAAAACTTGACCTCTCAACGGGAATTTATTCTCGGGTATGGTCTACTTTATGACCATGCAAAGGCTTGTGATTACTTTGCATCACAACCCGTGCTTCCTATATTGTAACATCCGGGAATTTTCGGAATTTTAAAGGACTATTTTAATCTTTGACTTTTCGAGTCTGACTTGACTTTTTGACTTTTGGTCTTTTATTTTCACATAAAAGCGATTACCGCGTAACCGGTAATTTTTCGGAACATATTTAAAGGAGATATATGTTATTCCTAGGTTGATTTATCAAAAACGAGCAGCTAAATCACGTTTTCATTATTCGGACTCTAAAGCAATTTGATGTAAAACGACATTCCTGACAACTTTTTAGTTTTGACCGAGACCCGAAAACAGTCAGAAGGTGACTGAAATGCCCTCGCAAGATTTTAGAAACACAAAAATAATTAAATTATATTTAATTATCATGTTTTATTAAATAAAAATATTTAATAAAATACTTAGCATTTTAATTAAAAGCGTTTTTGAAAACGCGAATATTCGAGTTGAAATCCATTTTTATTCTGAACAAGGCGTAACCGGTCCACAAAATAAATAACGAATATTTTTATAAATGTTATGAAAATATTTATGAAACACTATCAAGTAAATACTCATTTTTATCAGAAAAATAATTTGGAAAACAATGGCGCAAGTTTCGTATTTTGAATCGTCCGATAAGTGGCTCAAACGAGTCCCGAACCAATATTTTATAAAAGTTTCTCAAAAGTTACACCTTTGGTCCCTGTGAAATATTTACATAATCAACCTTTAACTATTAAACACACTACACTTTATTTAAAACTTTTATTATATATATTAAAAGTTTTATAAAATTTCATTTGATACAAAAAAATTAACACACACAAACAAATATCACTCCCTCCCTCTCCACATTATCCGGCCACCCCTCAGCCGCCGCCGGCCGCCCCTCAGCCGCCGCACGCCGCCGCCAGAAAAGTTTTCCGATTACTTTTCCGGCCGAAACCAAAAGTGATCCTCGTTAACCGATTTATCCGACCCACTAGGTCACTCTCCGCCATTCGCCATTTTCTTCCCCCCTTCCGACGACAGCCGCCAGTTTCCTTTCCCCCTCTTTTTTCTTTCTTTCGACCGACGACACCACCACCATCATCACCATCGCATCATCATCATCTCCTCGCCGCCGTTACCCCGCTGTCACCATAACAGTGGGTGCGTTTGGATCCGGGGTTAACACCAAGATAGGGTGCGTTGGGTTTTTATAACCCATTAGGGTGTGTGGGTTTGCGTGGTAACCATAATGGGTGCGTTCGGTTGGTGAAATAAGCACCACGAGGGTGCGTTTGGTGGGGCAGCCGCCACCATGGGGTGGGTATGGCGGGCTGCCGCCACTATAGGGCACGTTCGATTTATTTCTAGCACCACGGGGTGCGTTTTGGTTTCGGGACAACCCAAGCAAGGCTGCGTTCAGTATATGTTGACACCTCGAGGGTGTTTGTCTCGGTGACAACCTACCCGCAAGGGTGTTTGGCTCGGTGGTGCGGCGGCAGCCACCACCATAGGGTGGTTTGTTTTCGTGTCGCACCCTTTAGGTGCATTGGACTATTTAAATGCACCAAGGGAGTGTTTATTTATGGGTTTAGCACCGGTTAAGGTGCGTTTATTTCGGGCCAGCCCCACCAAGGGCGTGTTTGGTTTAGCGAAAAATGGGTAAGGGTGCGTTTGGCTGCGAAAGTGATATAAGGGGTGTTTGGTTGGCTGTGTGACAACCATGAGGGCGTTTGGATATGGGTATTATGTAAAAGAGGGTGCGTTTGGCATTAAGGACAGCCGAAAGGGCTGTTTGGGTCCAAGGGCGTGTTTGGTTTGGTGCTAGTAGCCGCAAGGGCTGTTTGGGGGTCCAAAGGGTGCGTTTGGATTCGGTTTAGAAAAGGTTCCGTTTGGTTTTATATAAAAAGGTTCCGT
>BQNB010186514.1:0-12120 GCA_026074375.1 Tanacetum coccineum
AGATGGAAATTCAATCCTCATGACATTTTCATTTATGCACTTGTTTTGTTTATTGTTCAATTTTTCATGCAAAGGAATTGTACTAAATTGGGGAGGATTGTTAAAAATTTAGTGCAATTATGGAAATCGGATCATACTTGGAAATGGGTTTGGAGATACGGAGTGTACACCCATCAAGTCACTGATTTTCCCTGACTCTTTTAGTGGTTAGAATTAAATTGGTGATTACAAACATTTAAGTGGCAGATTTGACTACATTAAATGTTTTGTAATAACTTTTACCTATTTAAGTGGCAGATTTGACTGCATTAATGACTATATATTTAATTTGGTCATGTAACCACTAATTTCTAAATTATGGAGGATAATTATGAAAGAGATTAATTGGTCATTAATCTCTCATTAATTCCATTGACTAGGTATGAGTAAATACCCTATAAATAGGGATCACAATTGAATGGAAAAACACACAGAAAACAAAAACACATAGAAACGTCGGGTTCTTGATCTGTGCCTAGAACAAGAACAAACACTTGGTTTTATCCCAATGAGGTATTCGTGATACCCAAGCATATGGTCGAATAATCTTCTTTGGAAAGTGATTACACGACTTCAAGTGATATCCGGTAACCATCTTTGGTAATTAGCTAGGCTATTGATTGTCTTCACCGTGATCTGGGCTCTTACAACCAACAATCAAAGAAGATTATTCTATGATAATCAATAGATGTTGCTGTTATGAAACATATGGCTTCAAACTTTGCCAAGCTTGACAAGTTTGAAGGGGTGAACTTTAGAAGATGGCAGAAGAAGATGCACTTCTTGCTTTCCAGCATGAGTGTCGTGTATGTGTTGACTACTCCTATTCTTAAAGATGGTGGTGATGATGCAACCGTGGAACAAATCAGGAAAAGAGCCAAGTGGGACAATGATGACTATGTCTGCAGAGGTTTAATCCTCAAAGGTATATCTGATCTTTTATTTGATATTTACCAAATAGTTGAATCTAGAAAAAAAACTATAGGATTCCTTAGAGGCTAAATATATGGCTGAGGATGCATCAAGTAAGAAGTTCCTTGTTAGTAATTTCATTAATTACAAAATGACTGATTTAAGACCAGTTATGGAACAATACATTAAACTTCTTGGAATACTTGGTAGGTTTACACAACATAAAATGAATATGGACGAGGCCATTCACGTCTCTTGTATCATTGATAAACTCCCTCATTCTTAGAAAAATTTCAAGCATACCTTGAAACGTAATAAGGAGGAATTAACTCTTGTTGAGTTGGGCAATCATCTGCATATTAAGGAGTCCCTTAAGGTGCAGGATAATGACAAGCCAAAAGGCAACAATGTTTCTGGTCCATAGTGATTGGACGTGGTTGTGTAGATCTTAGGTTTAGTTCTGGAAAGATTGTTTCGTTGTTGAATGTTTTACATGTTTCTAATATAAGGAAAAATTCAGTTTCTACTAGTGTTTTGAATAATTGTGGTTATAAACAAGTTATTGAATCTAATAAATTTGTTTTATCCAAACATGGTGTGTTTATTGGTTTTGGTTATTTAAGTAATCATATGTTCACGCTTAATATTGTTAATGATAATATTACTTTAGCCTTTATGTCAACCTCTAAACTGAATGATTCAATCCTATGGCAGGCTAGACTGGGCCATGTCTACTTTAAGAGGATGCAAGATATGTCTAAGGACGGGTTAATCCCAGCTTTTGACATGGACACTGAAAAGTGTAAGACTTGCATGCTGAACAAAATAACTAAGAAACCATTTTAAAATGTGAAATGTGAAACTGAAGTTTTGAAGCTGATCTACAGTGATTTATGTGATCTACATGCTACTCCTTCACTGGAGAATAAAAAATACTTTATGACATTTATTGATGATGCTTGTAGGTTTTGTTATGTTCATTTATTACATTCAAAGGATGAAGCATTAGATAAATTAAAAGTATTTAAAACTAAAGTTGAATTACAACAAGGGTTCCAAATCAAAAGATTTAGGACTAATAGGAGAGGTGAGTACATGAATACTCTATATTTTCAGTCTGTTGGTATTATCCATGAAATGACTGCCCCTTATACTTCACAACAAAATGGTATATCTAAAAAGAAAAATAGAGTAATAAAAGAAATGGTTAATTCCATGTTGTCCTACTCAGGACTGAGTCAAGGGTTCTTGGGTGAAGCTATGTTAACAGCTTGCTATTTATTAAATAAGGTTCCTAATAAAAGGAATAGGATTACCTCTTATGAACTCTGGACTAAAAGGAAACCAAACCTGAACTACCTTAGGGTTTGGGGTTGTAGGCCGGTTGCAAGACTCCTTGATCCAAAGCAAAAAACTTTAGGTAAAAGAGCCATTGAATGCATCTATGTTGGATATTCTGAGCATTCCAAGGCTTTTAGGTACTATTTCATTGAGCCTAATGATTCAGTTTCAATTAACTCTATAATTGAATCAAATGATGCAATCTTTAATGAGAATAGATTTGCATCAGCCCCTAGACCAAGTTTAGGATTCTCAATAGAATTGAAGACATTGGTGGTTCAGTAGTCCCTGAAGAGGTCACTAAAGAGGTTGTTCAGCAACCAGAACCTAAGCTTAGAAAAAGAAAAAGGAATAGGACTCTAAAAGATTTTGGACTTGAATTTTAATTATATTTAATTAAATGAACAAGGGATGAGATCTCTGACCAACACTCCTATTGCTTTAATGTTGAGGATGAAGCAATGAAGTCTCAGGATGTTACTTTCTGGAAAAAAGCAATTAATGATGAGATGGACTCCATCATGGGCAACAACAATTAGGTGTTGGCTGATCTACCTCCAGGTTACAAACCTCTTGGTTACAAATGGATCTTCAAAAGAAAACTGAAGGTAGATGGAACTATTGAAAAGTTCAAGGCAAGGCTGGTCATTCAGGGCTTTAAACAAAAGTCAAGGATAAACTAATTTGATACTTATGCTCTAGTGGCACGTATCGGTACCATAAGACTATGGATTGCTATGGCATCAATTCACAATCTGATTATTTATCAGATGGATGTGAAAACAACTTTCTTGAATGGTGACTTGGATGAGGAGGTATATATGAACCAACCTTAGGGCTTCATCATGCCTAGTAATGAAAACAAGGTGTGTAAACTGATTAAGTCTTTATATGGACTGAAGCAGGCACCTAAGCAATGGCATCAAAAGTTTAATTAAGTGGTCTTATCTAATGGTTATTTACTTAACCAAGCTGTCAAATGTGTATATAGCAAATTTGATGAAACTGATAAAGGAGTCATCATTTTCCTATATGTTGATGACATGCTGATCTTTTGGCACTGACCAAGTTCAGGTTGACCTGACAAAGGAATTTTTGTCATCAAGGTTCTCTATGAAGGACATACGGGAGGCTGATGTTATCCTTGGTATTATGATTAAACATGAAAGTAATTGAATAACAATTTCTCAGTCTTATTATATTGAGAAGGTACTGAAGAAATTCAATTACTTTGATTGCACTCCTGTTAGTTCTCCTATGGATACAAGTAAGAAGCTGATGCCTAATAATGGTCAGGCTATATCTTAACTAGAGTATTATAGGGTGATTGGCTGCTTAATGTATGCCATGATTTGTACAAGGCATGATATTGCTTTTGTTGTGGGTAAACTGAACAGGTATACTAGTAACCCTGGTACTTAGTACTGGTAAGAAATTCAGCGAATACTGAAGTACTTAAAGAAAACCATAGACTATGGATTGACATATAAGTGGCTGGGTATTCTTGCTTGGTGGTGGTGCAATTTTATGGGCTTCTAAGAAGCAAACTTGCATTACTGGTTCAACAATGGAATCTGAATTTGCGGCTTTAGCAGCTGTTTGTAAGGAAGCTGAATGGTTGAAAAACTTGCTCCTTGAGATGCCATTGTGGTCCAAACCTATAGCATCTATTTCTATCCGCTGTGATAGTGCTGCTACATTGGCAAAGGCTTATAGTCAGATGTACAATGGGAAGTCTAGACACTTAGGTGTCAGGCATAGCATGATTCACGAGCTAATCACGTATGGGATGGTATCTATAGAGTTTGTGAGGTCTCAACAAAATTTAGCTGATCACTTGACGAAGGGACTGGCTAGAGACTCGGTTATAAAGTCTGCTGAAGGGATGTGATTAAAGTCTAACTAAGTCGCTGAATGCTAGGACACCCAACTCCCTACTAAGGAAACTAACGTTCAGAAAATTGAAGCACGTGTATTTACATATCATCCCAATGATGTGCTTGGAACCTGCTGAAAAAGAGGATGAAGTCTTTACTTCTTAATGGTTAGTTTCTTTTAAAAAAATGCTTAGCGGGAGCATGAATAAAGAGGAACCACCTATGTAAATGTTGAGGTTTTGCCGCTTGTATAGTGTCAGGAGGTTTTGCCACATGAACTTTGGCTCTTACAACATTTATGAATTGGATATGGACACATGGCTTGTATAGTGTCAGGAGTTTCTTATGCGTTTGAAAACTTGTGTGTATTTTATCTTCAGGTATTCAAATGGGTTGAAGGGTTCAATTCTTAGAACACCCTGATTCTCGAATATTTGAACGCGTAATTTACTAAGATGGAAATTCAATCATCATGACATTTTTATTTATGCACTTGTTTTGTTTAATGTTCAATTTTTCACGCAAAGGATTGTACTAAATTGGGGAGGATTGTTAAAAATTTAGTGCAATTGTGGGAATCGAATCATACTTCGAAATTAGTTTTGAGGTACGGAGTGTACATCCATCAAGTCATTGATTTTCCCTGACTCTTTTAGTGGTTAGAATTAAATGGGTGGTTACAAACATTTAAGTGGCATGTTTGACTACATTAAATGTTTTGTAATATCTTTTGCCTATTTAAGTGGCAGACTTGACTGCATTAATGACCATATATTTAATTTGGTTATGTAACCACTAATTTCTAAATTATGGAGGATAATTATAGAAGAGATTAATTGTCCATTAATCTCTTATTAATTCCATGAATAGGTTTTGAGTAAAAATCCCCTATAAATAGGGATCACAATTGCATGAAAAAACACACAAAAAAGAAAAACACATAGAAATGCAGAGTTCTTAATTTGTGCCTAGAACAAGAACAAACACTTGGTTTTATCCCAAAGAGGTATTCATGTAACCCAGGCACAGGGTCGAATAATCTTCTTTGAAAAGTGATTACACGACTTCAAGTGATATCTGGTAACCATCTTGGTAATTAGCTAGGCTGTTGATTGTCTTCATCCTGATCTGGGATCTACTACAACCAACAATTTATCATTCTTCTCATTTAATCCAAACTCCTCTTGAGGTGTTAAAGGCAACGCAATGAAAACTAATAACAAGCGAAGGAACTTCAAAGTCATTTATTCAATTATTATATATATAGATTTATGAGAAAAATAACGGCCCCGTTGTTTTTTTATACTCTTTACTAGTTATAATGCAGGTGCACGCACGGGCTTTTTTTTAAATTTTGTTATAATATATTTTTTATAAATTTTAAAACTAAGTTTTTTTTCCTTTTAACTTATGTTTTTAGTTTTTTATTATACGAAGAATAGAGCACGACTAAGTGTAGTTATACATTTCATTCAAAAAGGATTTGGATTAGAGATTGTGATTGTGTCGCTCAAGCATTCATATATTTGGTAATATTATACGGTTTTAAAGTTGACCACTAACATTTATAAATAGTCAGCATGGTGTGAACTTTTGTGTTAGTTTTAAATTGTTTTTAGTGTGTAATTACTGTTTTCAAATGATGCTAGTGGTACAAGAAAACTAAAACGAATGCACAAAACTATGTGTATCATCAAAAAATGTTTTTTTTTAATTTTGTTACATATGTTCTAATATACATATGTAAATAATGATCTCTTCTTTAGTACTTCTTGTTTCAGATATACTTGGCTAAACTTGAAAATGAAATACTACCTAATAATGATAATTAATAAAATAATAAAAATAAAAAATTAAAGATAAAATAAGATGTAAGTAAAGATAAAACTCATACATGTAAGTGCATAAAACTAATTTTGTAATGTTTATCGGCTAATCATCTTCAAACTTAGAGCATCCACTATGGTGTTTTAAGAATAGGTCTAAAAACTTATGAAGAGGTTTAAGAAGTTTTTTTACCATAGTGAGGAACCATTTCATGTCTAGGTGGCATGAAAAGGTCTACGATTTTGAAGAGGTCCAAGAATTTATGTACCATTATAATATTTAATTTATGTTTGAACAATTTATAAACCTCAAAAGCTTTATCCATAGTAGGAATAGGTTTATAATTTATAAATTAATGATATTGTAAGAGGTGACTAATTTATAAACCTTTTTAAAGGTCCACCATAGTGGATGCCCTTAGAACTCCTTTATTAACTCGATCGAATATCCTTTACCATTAATTTCATGCGTGTATCAACCCGATTCGAACAATAGAACAAAAGCATTATCTTGCTTTTGTTGATGACATGCTGATCTTTGGCACTGACCAAGTTCATGCGTGTATCAACCCGATTAGAACAATAATAACCGACCTGCATAAATACGTACATTTGACAAACCACTTTTGTAATTATATTTGGAGTAAACTGCAAAAACCATCCTTGTGGTTTGTCAAATGTGGCACTAATCATCTCTGTCAGAAACTATTGGCAAACATCATCCCTAATGTCCGGTAAAAATCATCCTTATTAGGGATGAATTTTGCAAAAATTTAACCAAAAGTTTTGCAAAAATCAACCCTCTAGGGATGTAAAGTGCCGAACATTTGATCTCTCAAGGAACTTTTTTTGTTGATAAACAGATTATGTCTTCACGCATGGACAACCTTGCTCACTTAAAAATCCCACTTCAAAGTATACTATCAGCAACCAACAACTTTGATGACAAAAATGTTCTGGCCAGCAGTGGATTTGAAAAGAGATACGAGGGACAGCTCTCGTGGTCCGGTGAGTTGATTGCAATCACTGCTCGGAGGTTTAATAAGGATAGAGATGAAATGTTGTGTAGTGAGGTTTCGATGCATATATCACTAACATAATCCACCTAAAAAAGGGATTCAATACTTTACTTACTTACTTTTTTTTGGGGCCACGCTATTAACCCTAGACCCCCCTATTTACCCCCCCTTCAAAGAGCGAAGTGGAGGTAGGACCAACATCGCATCTTGGCAAGACAAAAGGATTCAATACAATGGACGTGTGAAGTACTTTTTAGTGAAGACGTCCAGCCACATGAAGAGTATTGTATGAACACAAAATGAGTGGTAAAGCTTTTTATCCTGATAAAAACCATCTCACTGGATTAAAAGATAGCAATAACAATGGTGTTTTTTTCTATAGGCTGCCTGTTCGCCCGCTTATGAGCAGATTGGGGGATTTTGACCCTCAAAATAATAAAAAAAGACATAATAAATTTATAATGAACATAACGTGAAAAGAATCATCATAAACCAGGCAATGAGAAAAAAAAGGAAGGTCTCTCCAACCATCTAAAGTGTGCTACGTGATTAGACATGTGAGCATAAATTATAAGATATATCTGTCGTTATCTTTTAAGCTCATGCGTAGGATCTACGATCCAATATGACGAGCCACACGTTATTAAGTGTAAATGAATCGAGCACCTCAAGCCAGTCCCGCAGTTGTATTAAATGATAACTTCGAGCCTAAGTTATCTTTCTTTGAAAGGTCAATGAAAATTGAAGCTTCTGAAAGGCACCATTCTTTCCATACTAGTCAAGCTTGGAGTAGGAAGGGGTACACAGACCCAACATATGAAAAGACTAAAAGTGTGAACCACAAAACGGATATATACTCCTTTGGGATAGTCTTGGTTGAACTACTGTGTGGTAGAGAATCGATAATCGATAGCGACATTAATAAGTGTTTGGCTCCAGCAGCCATTCTCCTTTACAAAGAGAAAAAGCTAAATGAAATAGTTGATGGGGATCTATGGAAACAAATGGACTCGCAATCGTTTGACATCATTGCGGAGATAGCATATGACTGCTTGAATGACGAACTATCGCAACGTCCAAATATAGATGAGATTGTCCCCAGACTAGAGAAAGCGTTAGAACTCGCACGCGAAAACAGGCCTGTAAGACTTCCTTTTTCTCTTTCATCTTTCTATCACAATCATTAATACGTAGCCCTTTTGATATTATGTCTTCCGTTGTTGGACCTCACTCAGAAAATTTTGCAATAGCTACTATTTTGACACCAAAAGAAATGTATATAGGATATGACGTTGACAATAATATCTTGAGGGGCAAAAGGTATAAATGTTATATAGTTGGCTTCATGAAAAAGGTCAACCTATTTCATTTTAAACTGAAAAATATATCAATTCATGAAGTCGAATTTGCAATGCTAACATTCAGTTCTCTAGATTCATAAAATAAAAGGAGATTAAAAGTAAGATAACTTATTTAGATTAAAAAAACACTATAGTGTTTAATTCTATTATGAATGGATTTTATAGATTTAAAAACAAAAGATGATTAGAAGAGAGACGTTCGGTGGAGGTCGGTTATATGCATAATGGTACCTTTTGTAACATAAACTCTGTTTTTGTGATAGATTCACTCTTCGCCCAACCACCTTGCTCACCTAAGAATCCCCTTTGAAGATATACAATCCGCCACCAACTTCTTTGCTAAAGAAAATGTCATAAGCACAGGTGGATTTGGAAAGAGATACAAGGGACAGCTCTTGTGGTCTGGTGAGTTGATAGATATAACTGCTGAGAGGTTAATTCATAAAGAATGGGATGATGAAAAAGAACAGTTTTGGACGGAGATTTCGATGATATCTAGTCTCCAGCATAAGAATGTTGTTTCTATTGTTGGGTTTTGTAATGAAGTTGGTGCAGAGACCATCATTTACAAGCACGAGGTCAGCGGACGGCTCGAAACCTATCTAAGAGACCTGAAGTTGTTGACATGGGTGAAGAGATCGGAGATATCTGTGGAAATTGCACATGCATTGAGATACATTCATTACGATGAGCCACGCGATTTTAGCGTTATACACCGGAACATCAGCAGTTACACAATTCTATTAAATGATGACCGGGAACCCAAGTTATATGGATTCGAGCGCTCCATGAAGATTAAAGCATCTGAAAGGCACCATTCTTGCCATACTGATTCATTTTGGTATACGAAGGGGTATACAGACCCGACATATGCATACACTAGCAGTGTAAACCTCAAGTTAGATATCTACTCCTTTGGGATAGTATTGTTTGAATTACTGTGAGTGACGGTCAAGATAATAAGTATTTGGCTCCAGTGGCAATTTTCCATTATAGAGAGAAAACCCTCGATGATTTAACTGATCCGGATCTACGGAAACAATTAAATCCGCGATCATTGAACATTTTCGCGGAAACAGCGTATGAGTGCTTGAACGAAGAACAATCGCAACGCCCAAATATGGATCAGATTGTCACAAAACTTGAGAAAGCGTTGGAACTTCAGTTGGAATGTGAAAATGCTGTAAGATGGTTTTTTTCACTTTATCTTTCTATCAACTACTCTATAATACGAGGAACCTTTATTTACTTATTATTGTATTTGTTGCCATTCATGTTAAAGGAACATTCATCAGTTGTGGACAAAGTTGGAGGGACATCATCCAGTTATGAGGAGGTAATTAAACTTTTTTTTACGTCTTGTTATAAGCCATTAAAATCTTTAATAAAAAGAAAGATGTCAACAAATAATAAGAAGAACACGGGGTGGAGTCAATAATATTTTATTTCATTCACATATCACTTCCCTAAACTATTACATTTGTCCTAAAGTGGGTGGTTGTGTGTTATGGTTAATAGAGATAACAAACAAATCTAAGAAAATCTTTTCCAACTATTTTTGCATATTCTAGCTGTTCTTTCAGAATGATACACAAGATCCACCCTGAAAATCTGCACACTTTGTAATGTTGTCTTCTTTGATACATATAGGGATTAGCGAGTCACTTCACATCCACAGGCGTTGAACCCAATTCCAGCAAAAAGACAATGTCTTCCCAAAAATACCTTTCTCACTCACAGCTCAGCTTTGAAGATATAAATTCTGCAACCAACAACTTCGCTCCCGAGAATATCATTAGAGAAAAAATAGCTAAATGGGTTTTCCAAGGTCGTATGTTGCATTCCGGACAGTTCATCAATATTGTTGCACGGGGGATCTATCATGAATATCGAAAAGATGAGAGCAAAAAGTTTAGGAAGGAAAAGTCGATGCTTTCTATTCTCAATCATACGAACCTAGTGTCTGTTATTGGGTTTAATGATAAGTGTTTGGTTAGCGTATATAAGAAGGAGGCCAATGGAAGTCTCAACACATATCTGAGTGACCAAACCCTCACATGGACACAAAGGTTGAAGATATGTCTGGGCGTTGCAAATGCATTGAGTTACATCCACTATGACGCTGGACGCGATTTTTGTGTCATACATTGCAACATCAGGAGCTCAAAAATTTTACTAGATGACAAATGGGAACCCAAGTTATCTGGTTTTCAACTTGCATTGAAAAATACAGTACCTCGGAGGCACCGTCTTCTTCTTACTCGTGATGTTATTGAGAATGTTTACCTGGACCCAAAATATAAAAAGACCGGCGGTATGACGCATAAGTCAGATGTGTATTCGTTCGGTGTTGTACTATTGGAAATCTTGTGCGGAAGGAGTGCAGTTCTTCCGGATGAAAAGTTGGGAGAGGGATTATTAAGTAAAATGGTCAAATCTAATTGGGATGATATGATCGATCCACATTTACGGAAACAGATGCACCCAGAATCATTAAAAATATTCTCAGAAATAGCATATTGTTGCGTAAAAGAGGAAAGAGCAGATCGCCCATATATAGATCAGGTTGTCAAAAGACTTGAGAAAGCGTTTGAACTCCAATTGAAACACGAAAACCCAGTAAGAACATTAACTTGTTTATCAACATTATGCAAGAATAACTGTTATATTATCAACTCATTTCATATTCTTTTGCAAATATTATTATAGGAACTGCCGAGAAATGCATTTGACGGTACATCATACAATCACTTGAAGGTAATTATACTCCTTAACTATTATGGCTTTAACTGTATGTGATTTTGATTTTACATTATAATATTTTTAATATTGACATTATATTAAACTATTAATATTACATAAAACTATTTTTTTATAATTATTGTGGCGAATATGAAAGTATGAAATAAATTTGTTTTATTAAGTGTAGCGGTTAAGAATAGGTGTAAGCAACATCATTAAACACAAGCTATTTTGTTTTATGAAAGTATTTTGTAAGATACTTGTATAATTTCAATTTGTGAAATGAATCAAAAGTAAAGTTATAATTTGTATCTTGTTTAGTATGGTTAAAATTAGCAAGGTTAGAATTTTAATGCTTATTTTAAACCTTGTCGCCAAACAAGCTTTTTATATAATAAATTTTTCAAGGTGTTCCGCGCCAAATATACCCTAAAACTCTTAAGTGGGTTCATTTTGGAAGCATCAAGGACGAACGAATTTTTTTGGATAGACAATCAAATTAGGAGCATACAATTTTTTTGATTAAAATATTTTTTAAAACAAGGACTCAAAATTACTATGTCCAAAAGTTGGTTTTTTGAAACCACCAACCTAAATGGGTCTGACTATTCTTTTCTTAATTTGACATATTCTGGCTCGTTTTATTTTTTCTTTCATTTTTATATTTTTGTTCCTTCACACAACCAGAAATAAAATGTCTATCCTTTTGTGACTTTTTTCTAGAGATCTTAAAAAAACTATAAAACGCACCCAAGAAGGTAAACTAATTATTAGGGCCGTAAACAAGCAGGACGAACACGAACGGATTCCTTCATTTAAATTTAACCAAGAAAATGAACGGATACGAATGCTTAAATGGACAAGTTTTCTTGTTCATGTTCTTTGATTAAATGAGGCTGTTTGTGTTCCTTTATGTTAGTTCATTAAGAGATGAAACGGAGGTAAGTGAACAAACATAAATGAACGTATTAAGACAAACAAAAAATATACAAAATATTGTGTT
>BQNB010186516.1:0-12120 GCA_026074375.1 Tanacetum coccineum
CATCAGGAGCTTCAGACGTATCATGATCATGTGTATGCACACGAGACCCATCTTCAGGCACACCAGACACAACTACAGCTATAGAGTACACTTATTCAGACACAACATCAGGTACATGAGACTCGCTTTCAGATGCCGCAGGCTGAGTTAGCAGCACTTCGAGAAACTGACCGTAAGCATTAACAACAGATGGTAGAGACTCTCCGAGTCATTAGAGACATAAGGCAAGAGATGAGCGACATGCAGGCCGAGTTGTTATCACTGCGAGAGCAGCAGAGGAGAGCTAGATAGCCAGGACCAGAGGCTAGGATCCCAGATTACCATGATGCTTCTGGGATGCTGACAATCACATCTAGTGATTTATGATATTTTATCTTGCTAGTGATTTATGATTTATGATATTTTATCTTGTTAAGTATTAGGGGTTTTCCCTGCTAACATAGCCTTAGATCTTTTGTATTGTATTATGTGTACTCAGACAACTATTTCATGTAAATTTTTCAAAGTTATGAATGAAATGGATGTGTTATGTTGTATAGTATGTGTTTAATTACACATACCTTTTACCTTTAAAAACAAGTTAAAATAACCAAAAACGGACTGAAAATGCCAAATATATGCTTGTTTTGCTAGTTGTGTTGTGCAGGAACGGATATCTAAGAAAAGGACGAAAAACAAAGCCAAAACGACAAAACCAGACACGGAATGGAAAAGCGTGGACAAATCCAAAGTCAAGTCAAAGCCCAAGTGGAAAAAGTCAACCAAAGTCAACCCCGACAAATCCAAAGTCAAACCCAAGGCCCTTGTTTTTACGCTGATTCATGGAAAGTGTCAACCTTTGAACTTAAAGGACTGGAAGGCGTGGTCGGTTTTGAATCGGATGGATTGAGAAAGATGGAGTCAGTTTTTCAATTAGTGGTTGTGCTATTGAGAATCAAGTGAAGTTTGCCACCTACACTCTGTTAGGTGCTGCTTTGACTTGGTGGAATGGTCAGATAAGAACCTTAGGTCCTGAGGCATATGCAATGAATTGGGAAGTACTCAAGAAAAAGATGACGGACAAGTATTATACGCAGGGTGAAATCAAGAAATTAGAAATCGAGTTGTGGAACCTAAAGGTCAAGGGGAATGATGTTCCAGCATACATTGAACGTTTCCAAGAGCTAACCCTGATATGTACCAAGTTTGTTGCCAATGAAACTGAGAAGGTTGACAAGTACATCAACGAACTTCCTGACAACATTTATGGGAACGTTAAATCTACCTGACCCAAGACGTTGGATGAGACTATTGAGTTGGCCAACGACTTGATGGATCAGAAACTCCGCACCTACGCAGAAAGGTAGTCTGACACCAAAAGGAAGGCTGATGATTCATCCAGAAACAACCATGGTCACCAACAACAACCCTTCAAGAGGCAGAATGTTTCCAAAGTCTACAATATGGGGACAGGCTAAAAGAAGCCTTATGGGGGATCTTTGCCCAAGTGCACCAAGTGCCATCTTTACCACAATGGCCCATGCACCCAGAAGTGCTACAAATGCAACAAAGTAGGGCATTTTGCTCGCGATTACAGGAGTACTGGTAACACAAATGTTGTTAATACTCAGAAGGTCAATGGGGAAACTCCCAAGGGGAATGGTTGTTTTGAGTATGGAGCACTAGGGCATTTCAAGAGAGATTGTCCTAAGTTGAAGAATAAGGATGGAGGGATGGGGAGGCAGTTTGCAGCAAGGGAGGGGCTATGATGTGGGGTCATGCCCAGGGGTATGTGTAGGTGAAGAGCAATTAAGTAGGGGGCATATAGTGTTTGGTATAGAGATATTCGTCATGTGAGAGAGTACGAGTGTGGGTTGAGGATGATGCGTCAATGCTGAGCGCAACACAAGTGATGGAGATAGTCTGGCGTCCACTCGACAAGTTTGGAATGAGGGCATTTCGTTATCCTGAGGGCGGATAGGTTATCGATCAGTGACAGATTCAACGGAATGGTGGAGTCCCAGGCACAGCGACATTTCTTCACCGGTACAATTCGCTGCTATTAAACAATCGCTATGCATCTATCTTATTCGACACTGGTGCCGATAGAAGCTTTATATCCACTGCATTTAGTTCCCTGATTAACATCGCCCCAACTCCATTAGAAAATAGTTATGATGTCGAATTAGCTGATGGGATCAGCACTATCCAGTCCAGGGTAAGACTCCAGAATGCGGGTTTACTTTAAATTATACTTAAACCGATGCCGTTCAACATAGATCTAATCCTGTAGAACTGGGGTATTTCGAACATTATAATCGGCATGGATTGGTTAAGAAAGTATTACGCCGTGATCGTGTATGATGAGAATCTTGTCCGAATTCCCTATGGGAATGAAACTTTGATTTTTTGCGGTAACGAAAGTAACGACGGGAGAGAATCTCGGTTGACCATTATCTCATGTTCAAAGGCTCAAGAGTACATGGCAAAAGGATGTCAGATCTTTTTGGCACATATATCCGCCAAGAAGGAGGAGGACAAGTCGGAAGGAAAGAAACTTAAGGACGTACCAATCATCCGAGATTTTTCTGAAGTGTTTCTCGAGGACTTGCCGGGTCTTCCTCCGGCTCGACTAGTGGAATTCCATATCGACTTAATTCCAGAAGCCGCGCCCGTAGCTCGAGCACCGTATCGATTGGCACTATCTGAAATGAAGGAATTATCGGAACAACTACAAGAGCTTTCCGACAAAGGCTTCATAAGACCTAGTTCCTCACCTTGGGGAGCCCCGGTCTTGTTTGTCAAAAAGAAGGATGGGTCATTCAGGATGTGCATTGACTACCGTGAGTTAAATAAGCTGACAGTGAAGAATCATTATCTACTCCCGAGGATCGACGATTTATTTGATCAACTCCAAGGATCTAGTATTTATTCGAAGATAGATCTGAGATCAGGTTATCACCAGCTTAGAGTATGAGAGCAAGACATTCCAAAGACGACATTCCGAACTCGGTATGGTCATTACGAGTTTCAGGTTATGCCATTCGGGCTAACAAATGCACCTGCGGTATTCATGGACCTCATGAACCGAGTGTGCAAGCCTTACTTAGATAAGTTCGTAATCGTCTTCATTGATGATATACTTATTTATTCAAAGGACAAGAAAGAGCACGAAGATCATCTTAAGGCAATTTTGGAATTGCTTAAGAAGGAGAAGTTGTACGCCAAGTTTTCAAAGTGTGAATTTTGGATTCCGAAGGTACAATTTCTTGGACACGTCATTGATAGCAGAGGCATTCATGTAGATCCAGCCAAGATAGAATCTATCAAGGATTGGGAATCTCCTAAGACACCGACGAAGATCCGCCAATTCTTAGGTCTTGCTGGTTACTATCGAAGGTTTATTGAGGGATTTTTGAAGATTGCTAAATCAATGACGAAGCTTACTCAGAAAGGAATCAAGTTTGACTGGGGTGAAAAGGAAGAAAACGCTTTTCAGTTAATAAAGCAGAAGTTGTGTAGTGCGCCAATTCTCGCTTTACATGAAGGAAGCGAAGACTTTGTGGTCTGTTGTGATGCTTCACACAAGGGTTTAGGTGTTGTATTGATGCAGAGAGAGAAGGTGATTGCCTATGCTTCTCGATAATTAAAAATTCATGAAAAGAACTCACCAAATTATGATTTTAGAAACTCTAGGATCGTTGGTGTAACACCCCAAAAACGGGTCGCAGCGGAAAAAAAAGTATCGACCCGAGGGAGTTACTGTCCATAATATCAACGCAGCTACAAGAAACGACCTCTAAATGTTGTCGTTTGAAAAGTAATCTTCGTTGATTTACTTGAATTATATCACATTTGTCCATAAATGCATCACAATGAAACAGCTTGAAAGCGATACAACGAGATATGATCAAATTGTATATAAGTAAGAAATCCATGAAATGAAATCTTGTCATTTTAGACTCTAATGCACATCAGATAATCCAAGCATCTAATTCACCTGAGAAAAACATGCTTAAAACGATCAACATAAAGTTGGTGAGTTCATAGGTTTTTATAAGTATGAATGTAAATTCAAATGAATGTATTTGCCCAATAGTCCATACAGTACCATGTAAAACATTTAGTAACTACTGTCTCCCTACAGTATCATAAAATGATTGTATGACCATTTAAATCCTTAAATGTCCTTCCAAAATGTATGTATGATTTTTAGAAATCAAATAGTTGTAAAGTATGTCTGACTATTTCAATCCTTAAATAGTCACAAAATGTATAAATATATGTTCAAATCCAAGATTTGTAAAGTATGCATGACCATTGTATCCAATATAATAGTCATCATCTGTGATTATGATTACACTCCTAAGTTCATGAAACTGCGACGTAGACCTGTTTGTATGCCACTTTATTCAAGGCACAGTAAGAATGTACCCATCGTAGGTGTTCCCTCCAAGAACACCCGTGCAGTAATAAAAGAATATGTTCCCATCGTGGGTGTTCCCTCCAAGAACACCAAGGCATTAATGAAAATAATATGTACCCATCATAGGTGTCCCCACCAAGGACACCCGGGCATTTCTGAAAATATTATGTGTATGTGATTGTTGACCCCGCAGACGCCAATCCAATCGTAATCCGACATGGTATAACGTTCGTTCCCAGTGATAGCTAGTCACCCGAACGGGGATTGTCAATCCCAAATAGATCTATCTTATAACATTCGCGTTTACCCTCCGAGTAATTAACAGTTCATGCAACTTAAACTAATCCATAATCATAAAAGTATAGTATGTGTTTACGTTCAAAAATTTAAACCAAGTATTATATCTCCTCGCGAGATACATAAATGAGTATGTAAACCAATCAGGTAATCAACCATGTAAATGCATTTGTAAACAAGCATGTTCTCACCCCAAAAATATATGTAAAACCAGTAAAACATGGGGCTATAAACTCACATTGATGTTGCAGAACGATTTGCAGAACTGCACATATTAAGCGCAGCACAAACGGAAAACCGGAACGGCTCGATCAAGAAGATGCAGCTTAACTTAACGGCTAAGACCCACTAGCCTAGGATAATGTATTTGGGTTTCCTGATGAATGGTTACGTCAACGCGACACGTTGATAAAGATTTAGATTTCCAAGTGGTAATAGTTTGGTGGTTGGTTAAATAAATAATTTGAAAAGCGAACGCAAAGTATGTAATATATTCTGTATATATTACATATGAAAAATGAACCCTTATATAACTCATACCGTGAATTATATAACAAAGACAAACAATTAAAAGAATAATCGAGGTATATAACACTTTGCAAGTATTATATAAGAAACGTGAGAAAAATAACTGAAGCAAAACAATTCGACATGTTTTCAGAAATCACCATTAAACTTAAGTAAAAAGCTCCCTTGCATAAAAGCAATGACGTTGAAAGATTCATAATAATAATGCGAGTTCTTCTTGGGCTTTATTGGGCCGAAACTAGATGACTAAATGGGCTTTAAGCCCAAAACCTAGGCCCAATTAGCTTAGGTAGTTCCCGTTTACATATTCTAGACTATACAATGTTCGGGGAATATTAATGACCATCACTTTACTCAAAACTAAGGCTAACAATCTCCCCAAAGGGTGGTCATTGCACATATGGCTTCACTTCTTGTGACGTCTTAAATCTTGGAACCTTGTATTCTTGGGAATGCTTTTGTAGTTCCTTTTGCATGCTTGTGATCTTAAATCTTGATCTTTAGCATGATATCTTTTGACTTTTTCTTGATATCTTGATCTTTAGCCTTGAGATAATCTTGGACACTTCTTGACTAGAATACTTTTTAACCAACATACTCATACTTTGACATCACTTGAAGGCTGGCAATCTTCCTCACCATAGACCTTGTGACTTGATCTACTTGTAATCATGAATTTGATGTTCTTTGAGCAAGTTCTTTGATGTGGCCTTGACTGCGACTCAGCTGGAATGTGGTAGTTACGCCATCGACTAGTCCTGCATGTTTAAGTTAGTGATAATCAATAGATATGGACAAATATGTATTTGTCATTTCATCAATTTTAGGTTGCGATAACCACCAGTTCCCCATTTTATAGCATAAAATTTGTACCTGTGATCATGTAGATTTAAAGAATCTCCTTGATAGGTTTCCACCTCAAAGTGTTGGATTTTCTAATGTATAGGTATCAGATTCACCATACTTGGTAGGTATCATTACCGGAACGTCTCAAAGCATACAACACGATAAGGGTGAATCATTTAGTTACCATCTGACTGATTGAGTCATCAATACGTGTTTAGTCTTCCCATGCCCAGATGCCCTTTTAAGGCTGCCACAATGAACATGAGATCGACCTCATAAAATAATGAAGTTCTTAGAAGTCTAAAGAAAATTGCTTGAAAATCAGTCGACGTGTTAATGGATAAAGATTTTTCTACACATCAAAAGTTTTATATTTTCAAAAAGCATCCGTCAATTCTCATTAATTCACACAGATTACATTTGTGTCTGTGTTGGACTCTTGTACAGCTTGTGTTCTTGATCATGAGCAACAAGTGTATATTGAATTGTGTCCTAATGAGATTTATTAATTGATCTCATTGGCTATAGACTCTATAAGTGCACTTTTGTTATATGGTGATCGGAGGCTGGAGCGAGCTGCCACCTTTTTAGTATCTATGATATCGAAATGAGAAAGTCGATAGAAGCATGTTGTACTCCATGAGAAATGAAACTAACTTCTTTTAAGAGAAGCCTAAGTAGCTGGGAGGGTTGTGCACTGCATCACTGGGTCTATGATGGCTTGTCTTCAATACCAAAATCAGCTTTGTGATTACTAATAGATTAAGCATTGACCCTGTTTCTGCCTAAGTGAATGGAGGGCTTCTTTCTTTAGACCCTTTATCCTTTCAATTCTTTTAATTCTTCAACCCCTTCAATGTTAAACTAACACGTACTTATTATGATCATGTTAGGTTTGTTCTAGTGATAACTGATGCCTTGGATAACATTCTTCCCATTATCACTGTACACCTTTTTTCAATCATACCTAAGGACTTGTATTCTATCTATTGGAGTGTCCTTGGATAGATCCCTTCGGTTTTGGCTGGATCATGAAACATAATACCTATCCTTAACCACCTTATTTCTCCTTGATAATCATCGGTTGTTTGGTCTTTAGGTATTTAATGTGTAAATTGTTTTAAATAATTAAATGCCAAGTTTTAAATTTATAAAACTCGTCTACCGATACACGTACTAACGGGCAAAGAACTCGGTCATATATAGTGCAGTAGTTTGGTAAATCTGAGGTCGTCCTAAGAGCTAAGGTTTACTAGTTCTAATTTGATTAATGTCATGTTTAAAAATGGTTTTAAGTTGATTTTAATAACTACAGAAAAGTAAATGCAGTAAAGTAAAGTGATAGAAGAATTCAGGGAGAAAAGCGTGCTAACCTAACCATTTAATTACTAATGCTATGATTATATTTTATTGTGCAATGATCAATTATAAGTTCCATTAGTGGTTCTAATATCGACAGACCCGAATTGGCATTTGAGGTCTGTCCTATACTCACTTTGCGATCCCACATTCCCCTATGATCACACGAGCAGGGCTTTCAAGTTTGTAGTGGTTAATCCCCAACTATCCTTAAGACCAATCTATAATCTAAACCGATTATTAACTCCCTCTGAAAGAGTTCCTATGCTTTTTAAGTATTTAATATGGCAAAGGAGGTAATGTGGTAAATTCCTACACTAGGGATAGGTGTTAAGCAACCCTAGTACCCCGCTAATCCCAAGTTCAACATGGCAAGTCTAATAACAGGATTAACAAGATCTAAGCCACCCTTTATACTACCAAACACAAGGATCAATGAAAGGCTATAAGGATATCTAACAGAACCATAATTAAACAGGAAACAATAATCATATCAATAGCAATTACATGGTTAGGCCAGCACTAAGAGTGCTTAGCCGCTCATGGTAATTGTAATGCAAGAATTAATGAAAGTAAACATGTATTGAATCATCATTGTTCTTACAGTAAATGTTATGAACGATTAAATACAAGAAATGTGTAAAGTGACTTCTCCCTTGGACTTTTGGTGAAATGATTAGGACCTTGGGGGCTTGGTTCACCCCTTGGGACTGTGTTGTGAAGTGTGGAAGTGAGTGATCATGAATGAGCCGGATGAGGGCTCTATATATATATTTTGAAACTGTTACTGTGTAACCCTTATAAGAAGTTACGCCGTAACCTTACTACGTAGACTTCCAATCTTCAAGGCTAAAGTGATGTTACAACGTAACCTTGTCGCCTATGTTACACCGTAACACTGACTTAGATAAATCATCTTCTATGAATTTTGAATGTCACGGCATAAAGTAGGAGAGGCTTTACGTCGTAAAAGCTATGATGACTCATTTCTTCTTTAAAATATGTTACGGCATAATTCTTCGGGGATGTTACGCCGTAACAAGCCTTGAACTCTTTACTTTAGTGCATTACATGTCCAAATACGTCTTTTGCTAAAATTCTCACCTGGTCCCTGAAAACTAAATATAAACAATTAAGTAACGTTTTTAGACATTTATAAGCATTTTCATAGGAAATTTAATATTAAAATGTATTAACTATTTGATGTTATTAAGTATCCCCCCACTTGACTTCTACTTGTCCTCAAGTAGAACCATTTAGAATAATTCATAAAAAGATTTTACCAATTTAACTTGGAGAAATGAATTTATAAGTTACTAATGCTAGAAAATACTAGAGCCGAACACCTCACAAAAAGGGGATCGAAAACACTTAACTCTCATTACTAATCTAAGTGTTTTATTTATGGGTGATTACTCAATTGCACAGTCATAGCATGTATTCTATAATAAGCTTGGAAATTACACAAGTCTCCACCAACTAGAATTAGGGTCTAAACAGTCTCAAAGGCAACATGGGTGACAAAAAGGGTTAAGGGTGAATCATCATTCAGTCCTTTTCCAAAAGCGTTACACCAACAAGGGCGACAAAATCACATATACACATCTATAACGATGGAATAGACATACATGATTGCAATTAAATCCATCATTCGAGCAAAACCAATGGTTGGGATGTAGAACAATAGAGGGTAGGATAAGACACAGGATACACAATAATTGTTGTTAAATAAAAAACACGAAACAAATAGTCTAAAGTAATCTAAGGTTGTCATAACTAGCTAATGTCTATCCATAAGTCCAAGAGTCAAAGTCTGAAAATCTGATCTTCAATAATGGGCTACTAGCTCCATTCTTCATAATCATTAAGATGGCTTATAGTTGCACCATCTTTACATTTTTAGCACATGGATGGCTTATATTTGCACCATTATTTTTTTAAATATACAAATGCTACATGAGTTTATATCTTTTTATTATTGCCCCTGCATCATTTGATATAATACATACGCCCCCCACTTGAGATGAACAATATCAAAAGTGATGACATAGGGGGGTCTTTATAGATCATTAATGATTGGTCTTCCACGAATGCATAAAATTTTTGTACCCATTCCCCCGAACCATAAACTTTAGTAGCATGAGATTTCAAGACGAAGAAAAATAAAGATGTAACACCCCCAAAAATGTGTCGCAACGGAAGTACGTCCGGGGGCGTTACTTCATAATACACAGCGCTAGATACAAGAGAACGACATCAAAATGTGTCGTTTGAAAAGTAATCTCGTTGATTTCCTTGAAATTGATATAACATTTGTCCCATAATTGCATCACAATGAAAAGCTTGAAAGCGATACAATGAGATTTGATCATTTGTATATAAGTAGAAATCCATGAATGAAATCTTGTCATTTTAGACTCCAATGCACATCAGATAATCCAAGCATCTAATTCACCTGAGAAAAACATGCTTAAAATGGTCAACATAAAGTTGGTGAGTTCATAGGTTTGATTAAGTACAAATGTTCACCAAAGATTTGCAAAACGTGTATCCTGTTCTTGAATATCCGTTTCCTACACAATACAAATGCAAAACATACAAATACGATGTATTTTGGTACGTTTTTATTCATTTAAGTCCGTTTTTAATGGAAAATGGTATGTGTAATTAAGCACATACCAGTACTCCCAAAATGTATGTATGATTTTTAGAAATCAAATAGTTGTAAAGTATGCCTGACTATTTCAATCCTTAAATAGTCACAAAATGTATAAATATATGTTCAAATCCAAGATTTGTAAAGTATGCATGACCATTGTATCCAATACAATAGTCATCATCTGTGATTATGATTACACTCCTAAGTTCATGAAACTGCGACGTAGACCTGTTTGTATGCCACTTTATTCAAGGCACAGTAAGAATGTACCCATTGTAGGTGTTCCCTCCAAGAACACCCGAGCAGTAATAAAAGAATATGTTCCTATCGTGGGTGTTCCCTCCAAGAACACCAGAGCATTAATGAAAATAATATGTACCCATCATAGGTGTCCCCTCCAAGGACACCCGAGCATTTATGAAAATAATATGTATATGTGATTGTTGGCCCCGCAGGCGCCAATCCAATCGTAATCTGACATGGTATATCGTTCGTTCCCAGTGATAGCTAGTCACCCGAACGTGGATTGTCAATCCCAAATAGATCTATCTTATAACATTCGCGCTTACCCTCCGAGTAATTAATAGTTCATGCAACTTAAGCCAATCCATAATCATAAAAGTATAGTATGTGTTTACGTTCAAAAATTAAACCAAGTATTGTATCTCCTCACGAGATATATAAATGAGTATGTAAACCAAATAGGTAATCAACCATGTAAATGCATTTGTAAACAAGCATGTTCTCACCCCAAAAATATATGTAAAACCAGTAAAACATGGGGCTATAAACTCACATTGATGTTGTAGAACGATTTGCAGAACTGCACATATTAAGCGCAGCACAAACGGAAAACCGGAACGGCTCGATCAAGAAGATGCAGCTTAACTTAACGGCTAAGTCCCACTAGCCTAGGATAATGTATTTGGGTTTCCCGATGAATGGTTACGTCAACGCGACACGTTGATAAAGATTTAGATTTCCAAGTGGTAATAGTTTGGTGGTTGGTTAAATAAAATAAATCGAAAAAGTAAACGCAACGTATGTAATATAGTCCGTACATATTACATATGGAAAATGGACAAGTATATAATTCATATGGTGAATTATATAACAAAGACAAACAACCAAAAGAATAATCGAGGTATATAATACTTTGCAAGTATTATATAAGAAACGTGAGAAAAATAACTGAAGCAAAACAATTCGACACGTTTTCAGAAATCACCAATTAAATTAATAAAATGTCATTGCATAAAAGTAAACGTACGTTTTAAAGTTTCATAATATATAAACATATATTACATTTATTTAACCAATTTAAACCACCAATATATCCGGTTTTAATATTTATAAAACCTTATGTTATATTCATTAGTCGATTTGTATAAACCAAACACACCCTAAAGGTTTTCCTGCTCACCCAAACACAGTCTTACGGTTATTCTGCTCACCCAAACATACCCTTTCGTGTTTCTGCTATCCCAAACGCACCCTTGTTGTGCGGTGGCTACCAAACGCACCCTGGTGGTGGTGGTAGCCAACCAAACGCACCCCTAGTGGGTCGTTTATCAACCAAACGGACCCTATGATGGTGCACAGTCAAACCAACCCCCCTGCTGCCATTAACCCAACACACCCTTTTTGTGCTTCACGGTAAATCGAACGCACCCCCTTGGTGGTGGTGTTTTACCACCGAAACAAAACACGCCCTTTGGTGAAACCTGTTAAACCGAACGCACCCTTGTAGGTGGTTCGTGACAGCAGTGGCTGTGATGATGACGATGATGGTGGTGTTACGATGATGATGACGATGGTGGTGTCGGTGTGGTGGTGGCAGCGCGTGGCAGCGAGTGGTGGTGGAGATCGGGTAGATCGGGTGATGGGGAGCATTTTTGGTTTCGGTCGGAAAAGTCCGCCGGAAAAGTTTTTCGGCGGCGGCGACGGCGGCGGTGGTGGCCGGCGGCGGTGGGAGCTCGCCGAAAAGGATGAGGGAGAGAGAGAGTGTTTATATGTGTGTGTGTGT
>BQNB010186522.1:0-12119 GCA_026074375.1 Tanacetum coccineum
CACCGTCATCAACCACTATAAACGTCACATAAACTACAAATCAAACACTATTAACCATCCAAAAACAAATAACACTAAATGAAAATATAACCAACATCAAACAAACAATGATAAAAAGAAAGAAGTAGACAAACGCATGAAAAACTTACGTTGTAAAACAGTACATCTTTTGAGAAAAAAGATTTTTAATATTTTGAGAAATATCAATAAATTTGTCTTCATCCATCTTTTAATCTCTATGAAAATCATCATCTTAAGTCTTCATAAATTTTCTTTTCTCCGATGTTCACCTTACATCACATACAAAAAATCATATCAAATTAAGATCGTAAACTCACCTGTTGTCGCAACATGCTCTAAAACACCCAACAATCAACACGCATATAAACAAAATATGTAAGTCAAAATAAAAAATTAAACAAAAACTAAACAGGCGTAGAGAGAGAGAGAGAGTAAAAGAACCCGGTTGGATTCAAAGAAGATGATGTTGAAGGTCGCTCATGATCTGGTATACATAAACACATAAGACTCCCTACAACATTAAATCATGAAAACAAAAACTACAATTAAAATAGCTATAAAACTAAACCATTTATCTTATCTAATATCAATAGTATTAGCTAAGCTAATTTGAAAATTATATTATACGTACCATACAACTTTGTGAGCAAAGAACAAATCATAGCTCTGAACTCGATGGTGCTCCAATTTCTTGCTCAACGCCTCTTGGATTTCCAGTATTACTTTGCAATGCAAATATGTGTTATATATCATGCAAGAATTAGATTTTAAGAATCTCCTGTTAATATGAGCATTAAATTTCTGACTCATATTTAGTTATGGTGTTACAATCAACTTATATGAGACTTGTACTTTTGTATTGATTTTGAATTCTTGATGCATGTATGAAGTATGCAAAACTATTTATGAAGTTATGTATCTTTAATTTCTTAATTCGTATATTCTGTTTTAATGCTTATTGACTTGGTTGGATGTTCTCGTAGATTAGTGTAAAATATATTGAAGTAAGATAAAATTACAAACGAGTTGATGTACATGCGAAAATATCCATGATTCCACGGATGGGGTCCTCGGTACCCGATGGGGACGGGGATGGGATTGAAATTTTTATCCCCGTCGGGTATGGGGCCGAGGATGGGGATGGATATTGAGATTGAGGATGGGGATGAGAAACATGATCCCCTAAATTCCCCGACCCATTGCCATCCCTACCTACAACATCAAATCATGAAAACTGAAACTACAATTAAAACAACAATAAAACTAAACCATTTATCTTATCTAATATCAATAGTATTAGATAAGCTAATTTGAAAATTATATTATACGTACCGTCTAACTTTGTGAGCAAAGAACAAATCGTAGATTTGAACTCGACGGTTCTCCAATTTCTTGCTCAATGACACTTGGATTTCCAGTATTACTTTTCAATGCAAATATGTGTCGTATATCATGCAAGAATTATATTTTAAGAGTCTCGTGTTATCATGAGCATTAAATTTCTGACTCATATTTAGTTATGGTGTTACAACACATTTCTAGAGTCTATAAAAGTCAAAATCATTAGTACTCCACATTATGAAGACATTCACATTAAATTATAAGCAATTAACCATGAGACATTTCAAGAGTTTATAAAAACGAGGTTTGTAACCCGCGCTTCGCCGCGAAGCGCGTGTTTTTTAAAATGATGGCGGTTTTCATTGACGAAAGTGATTCAGTTGCAAGCTGCTAATGCCAATTGATAAGAAAATAATGACTTACGTCAAAACCTAAAATTTGTCAAAATATAAACTGTCTTTGTAACTATACATATCAATTTAAACAGTCCAGAGTCATAGTTTGTTCCACTTCAGCATTAGAAGTATTGACCATTACCCATTATTTAACAGGTGTTGACCAGATAATCTAAGTGAATCAAAAACCTTCTATCTCCATCTAATTGCATACTCTTCGCACGTCAAGAAAGTCGAGATGCTGTAAAAGACCTTCTTCAAAAACTATATTATACCCAGACCGGCATAATTTGATTTCCAAAAGAAGCTGCTTGATGTCCCCATATTAAGAACTGAGTTATGCCGATATGTCTTTTCAAAAAAGTGTTATGCCAATATGTCTTTTCAAAAAAGTTCAACAATCCCTTTTGTGGGATCTTTTTGCTTCACAATCGATTCCCCAACCAAAATCTACAAAAGATGAAAAAAGATGGTTTTGAGTGATGCTTCATCTCTAATGCTTTAAATCTGTAGAGCTTAAACTACAAAAATTTAACTACAATTGACCGGTTAAATGGGTCACCAAATAGGCTGGACGTCATCTACTATGTAATAATCGTATGAACTGTGCTTATAGTCAAAATCGCCAGCCAAGCTTCTAAAATTTACCTCTCGGTCGGAAAGTATAATGTCAAGACGGATAGTAAAACAAATAGACTACTTACGTAAATTTTCATAAAATGCTTACAACCTTAAAAATAAATTGCATCACTTTAGCAACACAAATTTCATAACACAAACTGGAGGTTAAAAATTTAAAACTAATGTATTTGATCTTTCTAGTTCTATGTGTATCCAAGCTTCCATTTTCGCTGGTAGTCGCGAGCACCAGTAACCTTAACAACATCACACATCCAGCATTGTAGTTTTCATATCTTGTTATACCTTTTCAACAACATGCAGTATAGTTTCCTTCCGGATACCTTAAAAGATACAGTAGCAGATCCCCGTCGTTTGGCCTTCTGATGACTCGTGTTTCCTCCACCTAGTCATGTATAAGAAAGAGCGGCGTAAAGTAAGTTTATATGAACTTTGTTTAGGTCCAAACTAATTGGCATGCACCTGATTATTCTAAAATATTATTACAGGTCTGATCATGTCTCGTGTTCACAACAATCACATAATCGGTTCCAAAACTCACTTGATCATACCAAAATAAATGTTGTCTGGTGACGGCCTCATCTTTCTCAGCTTCTTTTTTATTCACACTTGAGTCGATGCACAATACCAAAAAAATCACAGGCCACATGAATAAAATATGTAAAGGACTCTGAAAGAAACAAATCTAATGACTATCAGTTGCAGTTGCAGGCCTCTGATAAACATGTAACCATTGTAGTTTATTTTTTACATTATTTGCTAATACATAAGTACCTAAATTACATCCCGTTGATAGTAACATACAAAACTGTAACATATAAAGCTAAAACATCAGTTTTATTATTCATTGCCCCTCTAAACAAATGTCTTTATGACTCATCAAACCCTGCCTAAATGTTTTCTGACTTAAATTATAGCGCGTTGTCTACTATTTTGCATATTAGCAAACACTATGCAAACATGTTTTCTGACTTAAATTAGTTACTCTCTTTATATCATCAATAACAGCCTGAGAAGATGGTTCTGTGAGTTATCAGTTTCATCACTTTCAAGAATCAATCTCACTACTGTGAATAGCTCAGCTAAAAAATGTAAGAATAAAGCAAATTTAATCATTATGATACTTGTATAACACGCTTATGAACATCATATAGTATGTGCTAATGGATAAATTTCATTTACGTAATATTGCATCTCGACTGTGTTACTGACCTAGCTTAACTTCGTTGTGATACTGAATCTTAAAATTGAAATTGGTTCAGGCATGCTTTATATTTTATTACGTAACCGAATAGCCGCTTACCAGTACATAGACTTTCGTGGCAGTTGCTTCAACATCAAATAAGACCACGTCGATTCGAGGATTGTCTTGTTTTTGTTGTTAGCTCTCATGTAATACTCTTCCACCTGATCATAAACCAAATGTTGTTATACATAGAAAAAAGAAACATGTGGCCATAAAAATATCAATCATAAATATCGAAAATCAGCTAAGCAAATATAACAAAAAGATCACCAAATAGGCTACAAAAAAAACTAACATTACAAATATTTTTAAAATGCAGTAGAACTTAGTAGAGTTGAAGTTGACTTACCCTTATAAAAAATCAAGGATGAACACTTAAATGATCCATGCCACCTGCAGTACAAACAAAAATGGATTACATACTTATCTACTACATCTCTACGCTCGGGCATTTTTATATCAAATGTGGCCGTAGCCATGGATGATGTATCAAGGGAGTAGCTTGGTTAATAGTTCAAAATGGGTAGCTTTAGGTACTGGTTTGGTTGAACTCAAGCCTTTGGTCCGGACGTGTTTAGTTGTCTATAAATAATTAGTACATTCAATATAATAAAACCTATATTTTTTGAAATCGGTTGACGAACACAGCATATACTTTTCACACAATTGGTCAAAAGGGTCGTACTTCGACACGATCTCTCCCATCTCAGAAAATTTAAATTTTATTTCACTGTAAAATTGTGTACACAGACTAAGAGTTAATTGTGTCTTATTATAAATGCTAATTGCAACGGTCAAAGCTCGAATATAGTTGAATAGCGACCTGGGCCTAAAAGGTTAAAAGTCAACACCTCTAAAAGAGAGGAACAATCAGATTGAGTGCATCTTCAACTCTTCAACCAATTAAATGGTTGCTAAAAAAAGATCGCTTTTACAATTGGCAATACGAACAACTTCCACACAACGCATAAGTAATCTTATATATCAAGTCAATAAAAGGACATAGCTAACAAACTTACAAACACTAATTGTGCAATTATCTATCTTATTGATTACTGATCTTCACCAAACTCCAACTTCTGTTACCACATCTGGTTTTAAGATGTTTGATTATTTTATCATCTTTCTGTACACGCTCCAGAATCCTTTGACATGGTGACTCATATGGTTCTTAATATCTGGAATTTTGATGCAAACTTGTTTACATATTTGTTTTAGTAGGTTAAAAACAAAGTAGTTCTCTAGAATGGGTTTCTTTAAGGTTTTTCTTATGTCAATCCGCCTAGGCGGCACCTAAGCGGCGCCTAGGCGGATTCCGAGCTCGAAGATGGTCAACCGCTAGCTACCGCCTAACGATTTTTGCAACATAGCTTGCTGGCCACTCAATTGTAAGCTTATGTTTTTATATTATCTTACTTTGTTCAGAATATTTTTCTAATGATAACAATAGGCATAAGGGTAACTTTCAGTTGGAATATACTTGTAGTGTCTTAAATTACAAAACATCTCGACTAATACTAAATATGCAGGCACGTAGCGATTTATTAATTAGACATTGTAATATACTCAAATTCTATTATTTTTTAGTTCAAATTCTATTAGACATTGTAAGTGAAACTGATTTATTAATGTGTCGTCTACAATTTATGTAGTACACAAATGGGTGGACGAAGCTAACCTGGACCAGAGAAATCTTAAGACGCTAATCACATCTAGCGGGGCTGCTAGATGTTGTTTGTGCGTGAAGTTGGGCTAACTGGCTTTGCCGGCTCCTCCCACTACCTAGTTGTCCCCAGGTGGCTTAAGAGTCCTTGCCTTCATTGGTTTCGCCTCCAACTCCAGACCTGATTAGGCACACCACAAATTCAGTTCAGGAATATTCAAAATCTGAACTACCACATTTCTACATCTTTAAGCTTACTAACTTTAATCTTCTTTTTACAGGGGGCGTTTGGATGAGCTTATTTAGCCTGCTTATAGGATTATTATAGGTTTGCAAAGCTTTTCGTATATATCTTCTTTACTCATTGCAATCTCGTCGTCAGCGACTATTTCAAAAACTTGGTTTTAGCACTGAACTTACTCGGTTTCGACGATCACAGATTCTCCAATTGAAACAAATACATAAAATTCAGTATAAAGAGAATTCACCTTTTCTCAATAGAGTATATAAGCAACCACAGCAAGTGTTCAGTTTTGCAATAATAATGCATGACACACCAAATTGTGGTGCAATAAATGATTAGGCTTAAATCTGTAATCCGAATTCATCATAAAAGCTTACATAAAAACCAATCAGAAGTGTAATAAGCATATATAAGCAGTCAAAGTTCATATCTATCTCTCCTTTCTTTCATGTCATCGTCTAACACTAATCACAGATAGAATTGTAATATATGCAAACAGTGCAAAATGAGGCTCGGGTCTGCAGATATAGAAGCTATACCAAACACACGCCATGGCTGCAACCACAATACGAGACTGGTTGCACCGCCAAGATAATTATTTAAATTCGCTTTTGTCTCATTTTTTGCGAGGTATACAAAATGGATTGACCGAGGCTTGTTTACTTACCAAGAGCATACTTAAACCATACAGGAGCATACTTAAACCATACTGAAATCCTTTGAAAATTAGACACTTATAAGACGATTGTGCCACTTTCCATATTCAAAATTAACCGAATAACTTAGTTGATGCAATTCTAAAATGGTTTACTTTCCATCTTATACAATTAACACACTGCAATTTTGCATCTGCTTTAACCATTGATTATAAAACAATTTTAAAACCAATTCATACATCTTGAGCCTTTGACATTCCAACAAACACATTGTAGGCATCCCCAACTCACTCCCAAAGAACACATGTTGTGCTATTAGTATGGAAAAAACAGTAATAAGTGAAAACAAACCTAGAAGCAGAAAACTCCCACACCAACTCCCTGATAACACAGTTTACGAACCTGGAATAAAAGAAGTCATCAATATAGCGATAGATTAGACATGCAAATTTGGTTCCATTAAATGAGATATATGATTATGGGAACCAATCAAAATCCAAAATTGTCTAAAGCCACTATTAGAAAAAAATTTAAAAAATACCCATATGGTTTTCTTTTGTAATCCTCTTGTTCTTCACATAAAACTAAAGATGTCTGTGTGCAGTGTGTGTGGGTACCAATTTGTGTTTGCAATCTTCTATTAATTCATTTTGCAATCTTCTACGGGTTCCTTTGTTTGACATGTTGTAGGTGGATCGGTGGGAAGAAGATCTGGAGTGGGTAAGCTTAGATAGAAGGTTTGAGTGGGTTTTGATAGCATCGGTGGATATATCCACATTTGGCATTATACATATCTGCCTCATTCCCTGCCGAAGCAAACTGCAAGCAAATCTGCACATCCCAAAAAAAATTCAAATTTATAAAATTACAAACCTAAACATTCGGGCTGGTCATTTTGGGTTTAACATGCTAGGAAATTAGATGCTATAGAGTTTTCATGAAAATTATCGTCACCCGGATGTGCTTCTGCTATGTCTTCATATGGGGAAAAGGTGTGGAACCCATGACGCCTCGATGGCTAGGAAATTGACTCCATAGACGGTCCAAAATGGCTCACTTACGCAACTTTTGCAGGTTTCTGCTCAAACCAACAACTGCAAGTTCAAACACATTTTTTGTCACTTTAGGAACCGTTAATGCAAATTCTGAATCTAGACAGCAATGAGGTGTAAATAAAAAAAGATTACGTGTTCACGCGGTGTTTCCTTGCCACACATGATGAGGCTGAGTGTATTTCCTTCAGTTGTTTTTAAATCTGACACGTAGATTATACCTATTACGTTATCGATGTAGATTAAGCCTCTGACAATTCCAGTCTACGCTTATGAATCCTGAAACGTTAATAAAGTCGCATGATTAGTCTGTTGGGTAACCCTCTAATTATGATTATATAAATAAACACAATAAGATAATAATACAAATGTTCAAAAAATGTCGCCACTCCGCTTAAGCTTCAAAAGATTTGATTTATAATCCAATTGAATCCTAAAGTGGGTATATTAAAATGTATATATACATATATATGATTTTACTTCACCTTCAAATAACCTGAAACTCGTTAACATCAAACAATAGTTATATTTCTAATAACTCGTTATCTCAGCTCATCAACAGCTTACTGAATAACCTAACATCATGTGTACCATATAATATAATCAAACTCATGAAAACGACAACTCTGACATTAACATTATCATAAGCTCACTTTTTTCAGTTACAAAAGAGAAAATTTAGTTGTTCTACTCCTGTCAAGCGAATTCCTGTAAAAACCCAAAACAAATCCCGAAAATAAGGGGAAAGGTTTTCCATCTACTCCTATTATGAAATAAGTTGTTTCCAAAACACCCTTAAATATCAGAATCCAATCCAATAAGCATTTATGAATAAGGATGAAAACTTTAACAAACATACAAGCTTATTGGGTTTTAATTAATACATCTTGCTACATAAATTAGCCACCCACATGTTAATAAAAACTATTTACATCAAAACTGGAAACAAAAATCAAAACAACATAAACAATTACGAAAGTCAGTTTACCTTTCAGTATTCTCAATTTTCTCTTCCTAACGCCTTAATAAATCGTGCTCCTGGAAGACAAATCTCCTAACACACTCGATAGCTGCAACCACCAACTAAAATCAAAAACCCCAAGAAAACCCCAAATTTCAAATCAAAAATCAAACCTTATCTAGATATTTCTAAATTAGCCCTAAAATTTAAGAAATATAAATAAACCACAATTCATAAATTCATAAGCCCAAAAACCACATACCTGCAATAATCTCCATCGCAATTTCGTTGAGAAGAATCTTCAAAAAGACGATCGACTGTGTGTGTGAAGTTCTGCGAGTCCAAACATGTGTGGGTGGAAGAAGTGTGTGGAAGAAAGAATGAGAAAATAAGATGGAGATGATGCGTGTGGTGGTTCTTAGCGGTGGAAATGTGTATGTGTGTTTTGGGGCAGTGAAAAGTGAATGGGAGTGACACGTGTTTTATGACGTGTCCTTTTTTCCCGGGTAGAAAAAAACAGCTCTCGGTGGGAAATGGGTCGGGGCGAAGTTATTAACCGCCATCCCAAAAAGCCCAGGAAAAAACCCGAACAAAACTGGGTTGGAAAATTGGGTCGGACCAAACATTTAAAACACACCTCGGGATTACGATCCTATCCTGAGGTTTAGTATTAAAGATATAACAAGTGAAATTACTCGCGCGTTGCTGCGGGGTATTAATTTTTCCCTGTTGTGAATTTATTTTCACGGCCAAATACATAATAAATAACTTTGTGGCTTCTTTTGGACTAAAGATATACATAGCAAAAAATTACGTGCCTGAGGGTTTGTTTATGTTTGCTTACATTAGATGACGCTGCTTGTAAAAAAGCTACAGTATTAAGGTTTTGATTTATGGTTGTCTACATAAGTTGATGCTATTTTAGATGGATACATTTGTAATTGTTTGTAGTTGATAACTACTTTCACAAAAAGTAATGAAACAACATTTAGGCATCTCGCCTTGGCTTTTTCCCTTGGGCATCGGTCTCTTGGAATAGTCCACGCCTTGTTTTATTGGCTTTTTCTTGAGGGGTTTGACTTGGGACTGCAGCATCAGGTTTAGTAGTTTGGCTTGTTCTATTGTCTTGATGTACCCGTTTTGTTTTTGTTTTTTAGTTGATACGATTGCAATTTGACCAAACGGGCATTAAGTTTGTGTATTCAGTTTTATCACATACTGATTATGCGAAGTTATGCAACTAATTTTTAATTTATTTATATTTATGTGTGTCTTTTTATTTATTAATTTATGTAACTTACTTTTACTTTATTTACGAGGCTTGGATACGTTCGTGTGTTGCACCGCGCCTGTTTTTGTGTAAAATCCTATTGTTAATTATGTGAAATAAGTTTATATCTCGGCGGTTGGGTTTGAAAGACGTGTTGCGTTGCATCGGAGTTGTTTTTGTGTAAAAATCGAACTATTAAATTAACACACTTATTAACTGAGCAAATATTTTTCCTTAACGTTTGTTCCAAACCCACCTGAAAGTTTAACCTCCAAATCATGTCGCCTATTTAAGTTTTCTTTCAACTACATTTTGCGTTCATACCCGTGCGATGCACGGGCTTTGTTTTTCGATAAAAATATGAAATTTTGCTTATGTATAAACTTTTTTTTATCTATTATTATGAACTTTTACTTAGGTTAAATAATCAGTTATTTTTCTAACCTTTTCAACTCCCGCTCAATCTATAACTGACTTTTAATTTTATGTTAATATCAACATTGATTTGTTGACTGAAATAAATCACAATCAATGCTTTCCGTTACTAAAATAAATCACAATCAATCAATGCTTTCCGTTACGAAAATAAATCACAATCAATGCTTTTGAATACCATATAAGACTTTAGAGAATAATTTGTACACTTTTCAAAGCATGGGTTACACCATTTGATCTACCACTATCCTTGCCTTTGTGCGAACAATTCCCTTTTTGTCTTCTTCTTTGGTGCTTCTGAACTTGTGTTCAATCCTCAAAATGGGCCAAAAAATGGCGCCCAACAAGTAACTACCAAAAAACTCGAATTACAAACGAAAAATTCAGACAACTCTAACAAATTAGAATAAAGGCTAATTTAGAATGGGACAAAAAAAATGGGAACCCCTTTTCATCGAAGAAATCACACAATTTCTTTTCAGTTCCTCACTTTTTTTCATGGCAGAACCACAACCTCACGTCAATATATGATAATTCAACACGGTTATATGATTTTCCAACAGTGTTATATGATTTTGTTATCTATGGGAGGAAAGGATTTCAAAAGAAATAGTTATAATGAAGTATATACATTCCACAACATATTATAAATAAAAACTTTATAATAAATTAATTATACCTATTAACTTCTATAACCTAACACACACTTCTCCTAAAGAACATCTGCATTCCATTGCAGCTACCTATTTATAAAATCCGGAAACCATTTCCTGCATCTGAAACCCACTCGATCAAAACCACATCCATTAATTAGATGAAACACAAAACACCTAAAAAACTAACCATACAAATTGTTGTCGGTCTGATAATCTTATCACTAAAACCATTTTTAGAACATCACTAAAACCACAATAAAGATAAAAACCCAGAAACCATTCAAAGCACCAACAACCCACACACACCAACAACCAAACCCAACAACCGAAGCCACCCAACCCACTGAAACAACTAAAACCACAGCAATATGGTGGCTATTTTAGCAGATGGCGGCATGGTGGTGGTTATCATGGCGTCAGTTGGTGGCGCCGGTTTACAGTGATGGTGGTTTAGGTGCGAGTTTTAAATCATTTTGTGTGTATCTGGAAGCAATGAAAGGTATATGAGAGGTGAGAATTTTCTACATTTAATTTTTGTTTGAGGCAGTTAGATACTTAAATCATAAATGGACAGTTATATATTTACTTTTTAAATGAGCTGTACAAAAAGGAATCAATCAATGTATTCATTGTTGTTGTAACTGACTTGACCGTTGATATTTAGGAGAGTTTAGCAATAGAAATCTTATGTTTTGAATCATTAATACTACATATTAAATGTAGAAAACTCAAGTTTATAGCATATAAGATATTTATTAGTAGTTATTTATTAATTTTGATGCTTTGTTTGGGCTTTTTCCATTGATTGTTTCTATTCAACTTTGTAATAAATTTGTTTGAAATTTGTTACACGAATANGTCCCTATTTTCCAGAACATGGACTATTAATGAAACATGTTTGATAAAATAAGGATTACCTGTGTATAAAAAATCGAATAGGGATGAAACATGTAATATTGGGTAAACCACAGGGACGAAACATGTAATTTATTCTATGATCGATGAGTACCTTTTTCACCACTTTGAAAAACATTTCATATGGAAATGAGGTTTCACCACTCATGCCCATGATTCAATAGTCGATATAGCACACCATGCATTATTTTCAAACATTTGTATATGTGTTCAAGAAAATAAAGCCTGGAAAACATAGTGGCGTATGGATGCAGATTGTAACACCCCCAAATTGGGTCGCAGCGGAATAAGGGTTCGGGGCGTGTTACTTCTCAGATCAATAACACAAGATAATATAAGAACGACCAAAAAGTCATTTAAAACTGATACATTAGATTTAATAAAGCATGTGTTACAAAAGCCCGAAGCTTTACTTGTTTACTTGTTATTGTTACAAAGATTTCCAGCCCATAACAGATATACAAAATGTAATGCGACTAAATCTTTAATGCATGACTTCAAAATATAAAGTTGGTGAATTTCATAGGTTTATGTAAATGTATATGCAGGACCGCAAGACTTTCCCAGTGATAATGCAACAGATTCAGACATCACAAAATGTAATTACGTTTACCTAAGCTCATGA
>BQNB010186523.1:0-10572 GCA_026074375.1 Tanacetum coccineum
ATCTGCTCGAAGAAGTACTAAAATAGAGGTGTGGATTAAAAAGCTTCAAGAAAATGCCAAGATTAACACTAGGAACCAAAACGCCTCACTTAAAAACTTAGAAACCCAGATTGAGCAATTAACCAAAGAATTCTGTTCCAGGAAGGAAAAATCTGAACAAGCAAAGGTAGTAATTGTTGAACGTGAGGGACCCAGCTCTCCTAAGAAAATTAAGAATCTCCATGGAATATCCTTCCTCTCTGACTCTCAGGAAGAAAAACTACCTACAAAGGAATCTAATCTAGGACATTTTACGCTTCCCTGCACCATCGGTAACTTTAACTTTTATGCTATGGCCGATTTAGGAGCTAGTGTAAATGTTTTACCTAGGAATATTTTTGAGTATTTAGAATTAACAAACCTTAGTGAAACCGAAATACTGGTGGAAATGGCAGATATGAGAAAAAAGGCACCACTTGGGATAGTTAGAGACATACTCGTAAAAATTGATAAATTCCTATTCCCATCTGACTTCGTAATTCTAGATCAAACCCTTAATTCAATTGTCATTTTAGGAAGACCCTTTTTGGCAACTGTTCACGCCCAGATTAGTGTTTTTAAAAAAGAAATATCAGTAGGAATAGGTTATGAAAGGGTAACGTCGCCCCAACTAAGGGAATCCTTATGTTAAACTCAATTAACACTGATGAACTAATTACTAAAAGATTGAAGATAAGTGATGACACTACTACAACACATTTTTGTAAACCTATTATACAAGAATGTGATGAGGACTTTAAGGCTTGGCCATCTTGTAGCCCATTTAGGAACAAATGTGATGAGGGGGCATGAAATTTATAGGATCAATGAGCTTGGTAAAACAAAATATTGGTTTTTCTCTAATAACAACAAAAGGAAGGAAATGAAAGGAGGTGGAGTATCGTTTCCAAACTTTTTAATGATAAGATATGGTAGCTGTCAGGTAAAGGATTCTGTTTGGAGTGAAAGGTATTCGGAATGGTGTAATAAAAATTCTCATGATGAGAAACCTAGGCCTAGAGATTACACTTTTAAAGAATGGGTAAAGCTTAAGAAAGACACCTAGACATAAGTAAATCAGTTAGGAAAGATTTATTTAGATTATAGGTGATTGATCAGTTTACTGAGGCATTAGATCCTGATAAAGACCCTTTAGAAAGATGTTTTGTTGAATACAATTGGGTATTTCATAAAGAAATAGAACAACTTGCCGATGAATACGAAATAAAAATTAGAGAAAAAGGGCAAGTTCTTGAAGAAATATGGACAAAATGTAAAAAACCTCGCTGTAAGAATAAAGATTGGTGGTATAATTACAGGTATGAGGATGAAGAAAAAACAGAATTAGGTAGTGAAGATTACAATCCACCAATGGTGCATACAAAAACATTTGAAGTAACAAAATATAAGTTCGACAACGGATGTAGCTTCATATGTGTTAGTGGTGAGAATAATGAAACCCTGTCCTTGGGAAGGAAAAATGAATCAAGGTTTAGGAAAATGATAATGGAGGAAATGGAAGAAGTCCTCGGGAATGATAGAGAGGACTCTGATGACGAAACGTATAATGGTCGCGAGTCTAACTTAAAGACTCATTAATAAACAAAAGTGCTTGTCGGGAGACAACCCGTCCTTTATTTAATAAAATTTCCTTTTTGCACTAGTTGGTTTGCATTTTTCTTACTTTGTTTTACAGGATCCAGCAGCTAGGAGGCAATTATCGAGACCGGCTTGACTTAAAATTATGTGGTAACCTTGTTGAATCTGTAGCAGTTATGACGTAACCACCTAAGTTACGCCGTAACCACTGATGTTACGACGTAATCTATTTCATGGTTACGCCGTAACACCTTAAAACTTAAAATTTTTACCACTTGATTATGATGTAACCACTAAGGTTACGCCGTAACCTTCTTCTGAAATACTAAAAATTTAAGTTTTAAACATGTCTAAACCTTGTATACGTAAATGGACTTTGTGTGTATGTTCTCTGGAAGCCCTCACGAGACTAAACTCGTCCACTTGGAAAAGGTTTGTTGCATATGCTAAATGCAACCATGATTCCTACGAAAGTGAGTTAGGTTTGTATTTCCTATACACTTTATAATTCTTGTAGAACGATTTTATTCTTTGGTTTGTTTTGTGATCACAGGGGATAAAGAGCTTGCGGGAAGACAGAGATAATCTAAAAGATTTCCGCCAAATTTCAAATCTCGAAGCAATGCTCAAGGAGTTTCTTGTCTTAATTCTACTCTTTCCTTTTTATTTTGTTTCATTAATGTACAATAGGGACATTGTACAAATCAAGTAGGGGGGGGATGGGAGTAGAATTAATACTTGACGTATGTTTTGCCTTCGATTTTCTAGTTTTTTTTGAAAATTATGCCAATTTTAAAAATTTTGACAAATTTTTCTTAAATAACTAGAATTAATCTTTGCCGAATGCACATTACCCTTTATTATTACTTGGTGAGATTTAAGCCTAATATTCCGTTTCCATCATATTATTCAAAAATCCACCAAAATATTGAGTGTGCCGGTAGTATTGTAGACTTTAGAACTTGGCATGTACATCATTTCGAGACCTAATTGATTAGCAGGAATAGATAGTTCAAGAAGGCAACACTTAGGAAATCACCCAAATAGCCTATATGTGTGTGTTTATCGACTTGTTACACTGACTTGTCGACCTCCCGTGATAAACCCTTTTGTTGCACTCATTATTAGTGCAAGATACCCCTAGATCACCCTTGTTAAACCAATCTATGTTTTCACCCAATGTTATATGTATCGTTACACCATTTCGCCTTAACCTACCCTGTAGTCTATAGTTATCTTTGTGTTGAAATTTCTGGCTACTTAAGTCCATGGTTCGGGGTTATATGCATTCGTGAAAGACCAATCAGTTATGATCTATAAAGACCCCCCCAATCACCACTTGTGACATTGTTAAATCTAAAGTGGGGGGATGTGAGTATTTATATCGGGATGTTGCAGGGGCAATAATTTAAAGATTTATATAAACTCCTGTTATATTTGATATTATGAAATAAGAAAATGAAGAAAAAAAAGGGTTCGCTTTATTTTTAAAACAAAAAGACACCAATGTGATTCATAAATGTAAAGATGGGTGTATAATAAAAAATATAAGAAAAAATAGAGCTACTAGCCCATTATTACACCAATTATCCCAAGACTTAATGAAGATTGGAGTAGTATGACCCATTATTGAAGATCAGATTTTCGGACTTAAACTTCTAGAGCCATGGTATAGACAGTAGCTAGTTATGACAAACCTTAGAATTTTTAGACTTATTTGTTTTTGTGTTTTTTATTAGAAGCCATTTAAAATGTGTTAATCACTATGTCTATCCTAACCCCTTTATACCTCCCTTTAAATTCATTATTACTTTGTTGCTTTGAGAGTGATTTAGACCCTAATTCTAACTGGTGCAGGAAAGTTTTGTGTACTTCCAAGCCTTATGATTTAGAATACATGCTATGACTGTCGCATTTGAGCGATCACCTCGAAAAAATGAATCACTTAGACTAGTGGAAGGCTGAGTGACTTTTTTATCCCTTTTTCGTGAGGTGTTCGATTTTGATGTTTTCTAGCATGAGAGGTTTTATAATTCATTTTTGAAGTTATTTGAGAATCTATTTTATGAAATATTCTAACAAGTTATACTTGAGGGCAAGTAGAAGTCAAGTGGGGGGATATTTGATAACATCAAATATTTAATACTTTTTAGTTTCAAATTACCCCTTATATTACTTGCAAATGTTTTACTAATACTCGAAAACGAGATATTTTCTATCATTTTGTAGTTTTCAGGTGAAATGCAGGAAAGTGACAAGAACAAGGAGAAAACAATGACTTAAGTGTAAATTCTAAAGAAGAAGTTATGGGTCGTAACTCCAAAAAAAAATAAATTAGTTAACCCGTAACATAAATTTAGCAAGTACGAAGATCAAAGATAAGGTTACGGCGTATACACCATATCTAGTTACGCCGATAACCATATATTTAGTAGGAAATCTTGGACATATGTTTTGCGGTTACGGCGTAACACCATATCCAGTTACGCCGTAACCATGAAGATCTACAAATATGGAATGAAGATCACGTACTTATGGACATTATTTGAAGGTTATGGCGTAACACCATAGCAGGTTACGCCGTAACAAGTTGTTTAAATATGGAATGTCGTGTATGATGGTTACGGCATAACACATTTATAAGTTACACTGTAACAGGTTTAATACCTATAAATAAAGGCCTCATTCAAGCTATTCCTACATCACTTCCTCCATAGCCAATTGGAGAGGCGACATAGGCTTTCAAACTTCAAAGAATTCCACCTGGAGTCTAAGGGAGATCACAATTTACTTACTTTTTGTATTTAATCATTTAAATACGAATACTATAAGAATTATGAGTTTTTAATCTATGATTTCTTCTATTTCTTGCTGTGTTTCCGTTACCATGAGCGGCTAAACACTTAAAGTGCTGGCCTAGTTATGTAGTTACTTTTGTTATGATTGTTTCCTGTTAGATTATGGTTTTATTAGATATTCCTTGTTATCTTGTGTAACACCTGTGTTTAGTTGTTCGGGTGGTTTGTGTGACACCATGACTTGAGCAGTTTAGTCAAACTATTATTGTTGATTATGTATTGTTGCAATGAATGGGTTTGTGTTATATGTGTTTATATGCGTTTTGTGGCTTATGTGAGAAATGGGTATAGTCAATCTATTGAGTGTGGTCATCTCAATGAGATTGGATATGGTGGTGAGATGGTTGAATTCATTTCGTTTCACTTTTTGGTGGTCAAGGAAATGTATTTTGTGATTTAAGCGTTTTCAGTGATTTATCGTGTAAGTAGTATTACGTATATGTATTTATGTGTTAGTAATGATTAGTATGAAAATGTGTTAGTAGTTAAAATAAGCAATGAAATAGTGAATTTTTATTTTTGGAAAGTTTAGGTTAAAATAAAACAATGAAAAGTTATTATTTTAAAAAGTCTAGTAAACTGCATGTTTACGAAAAAAAGGTTATACTCAGATTAAGCTTAGTTTTTTTATAAAAATTAAGGTTAATGCAAAATAATTAAGTAATTAATAAAATATAAAAAATATAAAAAATATTATATATATATAAATATATTAAAAGGGAAATCGTGCCAAAAAGAAGGAAGAAAAAAAAGGAAAAAAATTCTTATTATAATTAAAAAGTGGTAAAAGATATCTATCCTAAACATTTTTGTAAATCTAAAATACCAAAAACCCTTCTCCCCTTGTTTTTTTTTGTCCCAGCCAAATTTTATCAAAGGAGGAAGAAGGGATAAATATTTTTTTTCAAAAAAGTTGGTGATTTTTGTTGTTAAGATTCTAAGATTTAAGGTAATAATTTATAATCTTTTGAGTTAATTATCCATTAAAAACATGTAATATTATTATGATGGATAATTAGGGTTTTAATAACATCTATAAATATTGTTATAATTAAACATGTTATAATGAATTAGGGTTTAATTAGGATCGTATGGGTTGTATTTGTTAGGGTTTAGTATCGCTTTTAGTATTTGTTTTTGATTGGGGCAGAAGAATTTTTAGGGACTGTGTTATTTGGCTTATATCTCAATGATGGTAATAGCTTTTGTCAAGTTTCCAGTGCCTATGATGTAGCTCAGAGAGTCTAGTTTCCAGAACATCCAGCCTCGAAGGTTTTTGAGTCGGGAGTTCATTCAAACGTTAGGTTGCTAGAAATAGTTGTCAAAGCAGTAAATTCGGGTCCAGATTTAGGTCTGATTTCGGTAATTAATACCCAACTTAAAATTGAATTTAGCTTAGAACTTCTACAAGAGTTTAGTTATATGTGTCTATTAGAAACTCCCCAAAGGAGAGATTCTTATTTGGAGTATAAGTTTAGTTTTTAGGTCCATACTTTTAAGTGTGCAAACAGATCCAAATTGGAACTGTTTTGAAGTTTGATTTTCTTAGGAATACTTGTGCTTTAAATAGATTTGGAATCATGAGGTAGTTAATAAATAATCATAAATGAACATAGGTGATTTTGGTATGAATTATAGAGGTAAGTGAGTAGAGGTTTTGAGTACGTTAAGTCACAGTTTAAATTCTGCAGTTTTTGAACAAAATTATGACTAACTTGTGAACTTGTTACGAAGTGGTTAAAAGTTAGGGTACTGGGTGTCGGGGTGGTGACCCACGGGGTTAATAGAACACCTTAGACATCCATCATATGATTGTTAAATGTGCATTAATCGTTTGTCTTAGTAGCGTGTAACACGAGTTATTTTGTTGTTTAGATTTGTGCTAGTTGTTTGTGAAGCTTTTTGTTGGAATCTTTTGGAAAGCTAAGCAAAGGTGAGTTTCATAGCCCCTTTTTCTCATGTTATTTTGGGGTGAGAATGATGCTTGTCTTGTTGTCGTGTCAAAATGTTTTTAAGCTTGTTGTAGTTATGTGTATTGGATCGTGGGCACGTTCCGTCCCGTTGTGTTGCGATATGATATGTTTGGTATTGTGGATCCCAATATGCAAAACGAGGTGTGACGGTGGTAAGACTGCGTGAGCTAATATGAGGCCATGTAGCGCACATATGTAGTTGGAATGATTGTGGATCGTGGGCACGTTCCGTCCCGTTGTTGTTAATTGTTGTCATGAATTGTTTTGGTAATTGCAGCAGCTAATTGAAAGTTTATTTTGGATATTGTTGTATGTCGTAAACCTATGATTCTCGCTCAACTTTATGTTGACGTTTTAAGCATCATTTTCAGGTGAGCTTATGGGCTAAGATTAGGCGAAGTGGCTAGAAGAGTAACGTAGGAATGCTTGGAGTTTCTTTATGCTTTCTGTTTGAATAATAATGCGTTTGATGATATTGTTTGGATTATGTTTTGGACGTGTATTTATTGTTTTAGGAAAATATATGTAAACAGACTTGGTACTGTTTGTATTAAAGTTAAGTTTGTTCGTTATAGTTAGTACTGATAGCTGAATTGTTAAGATACTGTTAGTATAGGAGTTAAGTCTGGTAGGGCAAGTTAATTGTCTGCCAGCAAATAAATTAACTTAAGTCTACGGCATGTTTTAAAGTTAATTGCCTTTGGTAAGGACAGTTAAGTATGTTGTAATTTTTAGTAATAGTTATCAATTTAGCGTTGATTTAGGAAGAGATAAGGTATTTTCTCTTAACGCGTTTAGGGGTTCCTTTAGACTATAAAAGGAACATTGTATAGTTTTGTAATGATAATCAGTTGATTGAGTATTCACAATTAATAGTAATAGTACTTAGCAATTTTTGTAATTTGTTCTTATGTCTCGTCTTGGTATAGATATGGGATATTCCGCGTCAATATTTATATTTCACAGTCATTGTCCCTTATAGGATCTTTGGATTGATTCAAAGGACTATTAGTCGTTCAAGGCTCATTCAGATCCTGTTAATAAGGACCTACAAGTGGTATCAGAGCCACCAAAGGGACTTTACACAAGATTGAACAAAGATCAAAAACCTTTATTTTCACAAATCAAATAATCATGTCTGCAAACGATATTTTTTCTTCATTATGGATGAGGACTTTCTCTTCATGATGATGCATCTTTGGATATGGATCTGTACCAGCAAAACCAACAAAGAGATGCTCCTGCTAACACCACAAATAATCACCACAAATACACTTTCAAACATTAAAATGCCACGTCCTCTAAATAAGTTGATTATGCTACGTGGGCGATGGATGATGGAACATTATCTTGTGTATTATAGATAATAAGGTGGAAAAGTGATTCAGAATGGGAACATCAAAGTAAGATGCGAGTCAACCAAAGGTAAGGATGGTGTATACAGGGTTCTTCCTTCAACCACACAGGAAGAACAGTTTGCTGATGAGAAAGAAAGGAAAGCTAGAACACTACTGTTAATGGCTGTTCCAAAAGATCATCTCAGACGTTTTCATGGCATGGATGATGCCAAAGAGATCTGGGCAGCCATCAAGACACGATTTGGTGGTAATGCAAACTCGAAGAAAATGCAAAAAGCTGTTTTGAAACAACAGTTTGAGGCATTTACTATCTCGTCTAAGGAAAGCTTAGAGAAAGGGTATGATAGGTTCCAAAAACTCCTATCACAATTGGATGCCCTTGGTGCTGGTGTGTCAGATGAAGACGCAAATCCACAAGTTTTTTGAGGTCCCTTACCTCTGCGTTGGATAGTCTAGCCATGACAATGAGGAACGTAAGAAGATATTACACACTGTCAATAGATGATTTATACAATAATCTGAGTGTCTTTGAACAAGACATTCAAAAGACATCATCTTCTTCACTCACATCTGACAATGTGGCTTTTCTATCACAAGCTAAAGCCTCATCAAGCAAGCATAAGCCACATCACAACTCAGGAAGTTATAGTTCTTATACCACTTCCTCTTCCAAAGCAACACCAACTGCTACTCCTGGTCTTGCTGATGAAGTTATCCATTCCTTTCTAGCCACAAATGCTGATGATGTGGATTTGATACATGAAGACCTAGATCAAATTGATGATCTGGATTTGGAAGAGATGGATATAAATTGGCAAATTGCTATGACTGCCATCAAGATAAAGAAGTTCTATAAGAAGACAGGTAGAAGGCCAAGAGTGGATGGAAAAATGCATGTGGCATTTGATAAGAGAAAAGTTGAGTGTTTCAATTGCCACAATACTGGGCATTTTGCCAGGGAGTGCAAGTTTAAAGGTTCAAAAGAAGGTAGCAGGCAGGAAGCAGGCAGAGGTCAAGATTTCAAGCCAGTCAGAACTAAAAAGGAAGCCTTGATGACTATTGATGAAGGTCAGATCAATTGGGTAGAGCAGACTACAGATGAAGAACTCAATCATGCTCTAATGGCTTTCACTGTAAATAATGAGGTATCCATGTGCTCTAAATTGTGTTTAGATTCATATAATGCTCTTCAAGCTAAGTATGATGAATTGCAATCTGAATTTGGTGACCAAGAAGCTGCCTTAACTGCCCATAAGATAGGTCTTAAGAAAGTAGAAGCTCAGCTTAAAGCCTCCCACAAACAACAAATTTCCTTAAATGAAAAATTACATTTTCAAGCTAATCAAATTTTTGAAAAAGATGAAAAGCTGAAAAAGTATAGAAGAATAGGAATGAAAGCTGTCAAAGATAAAGATGCTTTACAAAAAATTGTTGATTCTTGGTTTGCATCCTCTAAAAATCTTTGGAAGCTTATTGATTGTGGGATGAGCTCAACTGTTAAGCTAGGGTTAGGATATAGCATAAAATCTAATGCTGAGGTCCTAAGTTATGAGGAAGAGATGGATAGAGGTATTTTTGCCAGCATTAGGGAAACTGATCCAGGATATCATGACATTCCACTGTACAGCAGATTTAAACAAGTAGAGTATAAAGGTGTCCCCCATCCTCTTAGTGGTGACTATACCCCTAGGGAACAGGAGGACATAGATGATTCTCTGTATGAGTATGGCAAATATGGACCTCAACCTCAAACTCCTAGTCCTACAGTGTCTAATGCTAGCTCCATTAGTTTCTCCATCTGTCCATCTAATGACAGTGATGGGGATCTTGGAACTGTGTCTGGTGTTAGTTCGACTCACTACTCAACCTGTCAATCCAATGACAGTGTTGGGGAGCCAGGAACTGTATCTGACCATTCAGTCAATGATGACCCTGTTTCCACCCAAAAGACTCAACCAAAAGTGCCTACAACCACTCAGACAGTTGACCCTAGTTGTGCACAGCATGTAAAACCTCCTAGGCAACCAATTAGGACACCAGTTACTTCCTCACCTATTCCTTTAAATAATAGACAGAATTGGAATCAAAGAATCCAAAGGGACTTAGGTGCAGGATTTTCTTTTGAAAGGAAACCATGTTTTGTGTGTGGAAGTCTTAGTCACTTGATTAAGAATTGTGACTATTATGAGAAAAAGATGGCAAGAGAAGCTGCTCTTAAGAGCAAAAGGGTGGTTCATACTAATGATAGGCAAGCTACACCAGCCTGGAATAACACTAACAGAGTGAATAAAGCAAATCAGTTCACTCCAAGACCTGTCAATGTTAGACCCAACCTTAGTACTGCTAGCAATACTATTAAAACTGGTAGGGTAAATGTTAATACTGGTCATGGAAATGTTAATTCTGGTAGTGTGCATGTTAATGCTGGTACTCAAGAGTGAACAGACCTGTGTCCAACAAACCAAGCCCTAAACCTTCTCAGGTGAAGTTTAACAGTCAAAATAAATATTTTTCAGCACAAAGTTCACCTGTAAATAGACCCTTTTCAAGAAATACAGCATACAAGTCAAATACATATGCTGTTAAGGGCAAAATGGGTACTGCTGTTAAGACCTCAGCAGGTTGTGTTTGGAGAAAATCAACACCACTCTCCAATACCAATAGTGGACCAACCCCTGATTCATATGTTCATGTTTCTCAAGGTCCACAAGGCAGACCCAAGCCTATGAAGGCCTGGGTCCCAAAGAGAAACTAATCTCTTTTTGT
>BQNB010186525.1:0-12119 GCA_026074375.1 Tanacetum coccineum
AAAAAATACTAACAAATTCGGTATTCCTAAAACGTATTAAACTCGGAAATACCCTTAATCCTAAAATCGATTATAGCAATCTCGATAGAACTGAGTTTTGAAAAATTCGTTGACTAAGGATTAACAATGATCACAAACTCGATAAAACCGAGATTTATGATGACTGAATAATCAAAAACACATATAACGTTAAATTTGATAGAACCGGATTTGACTTCCGAGTTTTAGAAACTGAAGATTTTGTTTTCAAAATCCCAATTCATGATCAAACCGTGAAATTGTGGTTTTAACACTTTGTAAGCGTATTCCCAAGAGTAAATTCATTAAGTCCTTATTCACACTTTTCGATAAAACCGAAAATGTGTGAAAACTTATAAAACTCGATCTTCCACCGAGTTTATCAATAATTTCCTAATATACGATTTTCGATAGAACCGAAAATGCGTATATATCTATTACAATACTTTTCTATCTAGAAACTAAGAGTAATAAGCAAAAATTATCAAAAAAACGATCCGAGAATACAAAGATCACATCCGAGAATGCTAAACCACTTCCGAGAATGATAGAATACTACTAAAAATGAAAACTCCACCAAAATTCGTAACGTTAAATCCAGTAGATCACTCAATCACGTTCAATTACTCGAAATAACTATCAAAATACAACTCGAAAGCTCAAGAAACTCAACCGAATCCACTGAGTATCATCTTGAAGTTCTCGGACGTGTATAAAACTCACAAATCGACTCACTCGTATTCTCTAATGGCGTATGATACCACTTGATAGGTCATGTTTATCTTGAATCATACATAATCAACCATGGAAGCTTGTAGAGAATAGTAGAGGAGGGCAAGTATTCAAATGTTATAAAATGGAGGGAAAGGGAAAATGTTTATTACAAGGCATCACCCTCTAATGATGATTAGAGGGGTATTTATAAAAGAAGGAAGGAGGCTTCCCTTCCTTTATTTTTCACTTCTAGTCCCTATTCTTTGGCAATTATGTTATTTCTTACTTTTAGCATAATATACCTTATTACAAACTACTTTATTCTAAACAAAATAAAGACTAATGACTAAATATAATTAAACCACATAATCGACACTTTTTATGAACCTAACAAAAGGCCTTCTCAGTCTCGACGTAAGGGAGAGTATAAAAAAGTTTTAGCTAAGTTTAGAAGTTCAAGGTTTATTTTGTACATACTGTAAAGTTGTAGGCATAGTTTGTAAATAATTAGTTAGGAGGAAAAGTTTGTTATCCCTTAGTTTAAATACTTCGTATCTCATTTCATTTTAATTCAATCAATTTAGGCGCTGTTTGGTGTGGGGGCCTAGAATTCAAGAAATGGATTTGTAATTTAAATCAATTGTTTGGTACGAGATATCAAAATCATAATAGTGAATCGTTGTGAAAAATGTGATTCCATATAAGTTAGATAGGTTTCCTTTTAATTCTCACAAAAATGGGCCCATATGTCAAATTCAAAGCATAACTTCTTACGTGTTTTATTTTTCTCCTCACAAATCATATATTACTTTTTTAATATTTATATTTATTCTTATTATTTATCATAAAATAATACATAATATATTTTCTCTCTCTAACATCAAATTTGAATCCAAATCTAAATCCAAATCCGAATCCTAATCCTGAACTCAAATACAAACCAAACGAACCCCTAATAACTTTTCACAAATCCTCTCAACTTACTATGTGTTTATTCTTTGTTTTTCATTTCTTGTTATTTCAGTCTACACCATCAAGCAGGCCTTGAATCTAGTTTCATTAGTGTGGAGGGTCTCGAACGGGAAAAACCCAAAGGAGAAAAAGACCCACATTATGCACAACAAGATAAAAAAAGATCCTTTCACATGACTTGAGCCTCAAGTGGAATAACACATAACCCAAAAAGTTTTAAGAAAGAGAAATATTATTTTATATTTCGTGTGTGTATTGTGAGTGATATTTGTGTTATGGGGTATTTTTAAATGATAAAAATTAGGAAAAATTTACACACACACAGGGTGAGAGAGAGAGAGAGAGAGAGAGAGAGAGAGAGAGAGAGAGAGAGAGAGAGAGAGAGAGAGAGAGAGAAAGAGAGAGAGAGAGAGAGAGATATGATGGTTGATGGTAAGTTAAGTGAAAAAAATAAAAAGAGTGTTTTTTGATGTATAGCTAATGTGGCAAAAGACCCTACTAAGGTTACATTTGATTCGGGTAAACTGGAGAGAATTCATGGCATTTGCATTTTAATTTCTTTCAGATATTGTTTTTGATATCTCAAATGAAGTAAATTAAAATTCCATAAATTGCTAAAATGGAGAGAATTAAATTGCTTCAAAAAATGAAAAAAATGAATTTACTTGAAAACATTTTTTTATAAATGACCAAATTAGATCAAAATACTATTTTTACTTTATTTCTTCTTGTTTTTGTTGTATCTTTTCTTGTTTGGGGTGCTAGTCGGGTCGGGTTCAGATCAATTCGGGTCGGGCCAACGTCGGGTCAAAACTAAAAATTACTTACCCGAACCTGACTCTATTTGAATTCGGATTAGCCGGGTTTGGGTCAATCCGGGTCGATCATCTCGGGTCGGTTCCATTCGGGTTCGGGTTAAACCAGAATATGAGTAAAACGTAATAAAATTATCTATTTTGTACTCGTTTAAATAGATATTAGAAAATAAAATCTTTACTCGGGTCAATCGGGTCGACCCGAACCTGAGTTAGCGAAAAACTTTCAACCCGATATTCGGCCCGTTTTCGTATTCAGGTTACTCGGGTTGACCCGAACTCAAATATAACTTTTAACCCGAGTAACCTAACCCGAATAGACTTAATCGGGTTCAGGGCTGGGTTTCTTGAAACCCTATCCGTCACTCCCTAAAAAAATGGAATAATAAATATAAGGACAAATTTCAAAATACTATGAATTTCTGTCAACCAAACATGCGAATGTATTTTAAATTTTGAAATTTTAAATTCTCAAGAATTAAAATTTCTTAAAATTTAGAATTCTAGAATTTCAAATTCTTAAACCAAACGCCAACTAAATTTAATTCATTAGTAACTTTATGCATGCTATTCATAAACACCTACTTTTGACCATTTTTAATTATGAAATATTTTTTTAGCAACCAAAATACTCAAATATGTTTTTTACAAAACTGTCATTCATTTGTAATCAAGCAATGCTACATTCACATAGAATTTACAAAATTATACGCACACAATTATTTAAAAAGTATCATCCAATCACATTGCATAATAATTTATCTTTCTTCTTTCTTACCTTTCATATTTGGTTGACAAATTGTTGTGTGTATCTTATTTTGTAAACTTTTCGTAAATCTAGCATCATCATAGTCACGGTAAGCAAATGGTAATAGACACGTGGAATTCGACAACTTGTGCAAACCTCACACGGATTACAATCCGCACACCCTTCATATCTAATCCTAACCATCCAATCCCATCTAATCCTAACAATCCAATCCCTTCCAATCAAACGCCTCCCCTCACTCCAAACAGACACACCCCAATCACCCTTTGAAAACACCATCTCTCAACCTCCTAAATCACACCATTAACATTTAAAAAAAACGCAAAAAACCCAAATTTTACAAACCGTCAACCCAGTCAAAACCAATCGCACGTACAAAACAAACAACCCGCAAATCAACAAGAGGCAATGCTCCATGAAAGCCACTCGAAAGTCCGCACCAGCAACAGGAGGAGTGTAAAAGCTACACAAGTTTCGCCCCAGAACCATTGCATTTCGAGAGATTCGCAAGTACCAAAAGAGAACTAAATTGCTAATCAGGAAGCTCCCTTTTCAACGTCTAGTGAGGGAAATTGAGTAAGGAAACGATTGCACTTTTATTAAAAATCCATATTACAATAAATATAATTAACGGTAAATAAATAACAGAAAAATAAATACAAACATACTCTTATAAACGATAATTAAATAAAACAATAAAATAACAAAAAGACTTACTAGATCACCAGCAAGGATACACGCAAGAGTCGAGGAATGCGTTTGACACGCTTAGCATTAAAGAGCCGAGGTACGTGTTTGACACGCTTCCCATAAAACAGATTCGCCGTCTGTTTCTCAAGGTACAACAGTCGAAAGAGTAAGTTATACTGTCAGACTTAACAAAACTGCCTGAAATTTCACCTTTTCATATGCGTACTCCATATGTTGGAAATTAATAATACTTATTAATTTGATGTGTGTCAAACCTATGGAATTAGGGCCTTTGTTTTTACACGATAGAGTGCTCCCAAGTGTACCCATCCAACCGATGTGAGATAGAAAATAAATGAATTTTCCTCTTTAAGCATGGTACCGAATGCCTAACTTTTGAGACGCGATATCTCATTCACATCAACTTCATTGTGGACACATAAAGGTTCATTACGAAGATCTCTTCAAAGAGAACGCGAACTTACAAACTATTACTTATATATATGACACATACATATAGATAATTGTATCCAAAGTTGGTTAAAAATCACTTTGCCAACAAAATTTTCCAACAATCTCCCACATGAATGGAGATCAGTCATAATACACAAAAGTTTTGAAGAAATTACAATAGTTGAATCTTGCATAGGATAGGTAGGTGTGACCTTTTGAACCTTTCCTTGTGAGATGCACTTAGTCTCTTAGATCTGAGCAGACACGATGTCCTTGAACTCAACCTCTATTTACATAAATGAGATTACACTTCACACAAGACTCTCCCTGACATTGTCAAGTCCTCATAGTCATGTTCACTATGGTCCTGAACATTAGCCTGGTTCTGTAAGAGCTCTTAGGATTTGCGCCCTCATAATTCCATTCGAAGCGATTCAACTTTTCTCTCACATAGGTGATTTCATCTTCAATTATTAAAAAAATATGGTTTGCGATTTCATCTCGAATCATTATGCTTTACGATTTCAAATTGAATCACAAAAGCCATATATTTAACCTCACAAAAAGTCACATGTATAATAGGACTAGACTAGGAAGTTACAATATTAAGTAACTCTCCCAAAGTGACTTCCCTTACATTTCTATGATTAGGTGGACCTATTGAACCTAAATCTTAGGATCTCCAGTCAACTGGGTTAGGTTTTCCTTCATAGAGACTCATTCCTTTAAGGGCTTTAGTCACATTCCTTTAGACGACTCACTAACTAACTCTCTACTTAAGCCTTTCGTAAGTGGATTCGCGATGTTATCCATTAATTTATGTTGTCAATCGTGATAACTCTAGTTGAGAGTAGTTATCGCATCAATTGTTGTCTATGATGTATATGTCTCGACTTGTTTTACATTATGATATGAGCTCTTTCAAATTCAATTGACTATCACACTTTATAAGCATGACCATTACCGGTTTACGCCATATTGGTATGTCCTTTACGAATTAACATAAATATCCTACATATTCTATAAATTTATCTCAAATGATAAATTCATATTTCATTATAGATATAGCTATAAACGTCTGTTTAAAATACTTTCAAGAAATCTAAAGACATAGCTTCCCACTTAGCATAAATGCATACGCTCTAGTGGATCTAGATTCTTATATATAAGAATCCATATTTGCATTACTCTATCATTTGATAGCAGCCATATATCTTCTATAATGCAATATTATAAGTATCATAGTACTCGTGTAATACTTATTCAAATGGTCCTCACTTGAATTATTTGTATATCTACTTAACCTGACAAAAAGTTCTAAATCAAGTCACACGCACGTCATTAGACACATAAGATGCTGTAAGAACCCATTACTAATCATTAACCTAACTAAATATTACAAGATCAAATGGAAGAAAATGAATTTCGGTTGATAGAAAATAGAAAGAGAGAGAGAGAAGATGGTGTGGAATTCTATTAAAGCAAATGAAAACCAGCACCCTCTCCACATGAGGAGAGGGTTTCTTATACAGTCCTAAACCTCTATGACGCCTAAGGTTTATCTCTTGGGTCAGGCTTGGCTTATGTTGGGCTTAAGGCCCGATACATGGATAATATTAGCTTAATGTCCAAGCCTGTGAAACTCGACTAGCCTATTACAAACTAAGACCGACACTTACTAAGATGAACAAATACATTCTTGTTTGACTTTGATAATTATAAGGCTAATAATCTCCCCCAAAGTAGAAGTTATCTTTGTTGAAGATTTGACTTTGAACTCTTTGCCTTTTCCCGTTCTTGTGTCTTAGTCTTGGAATTTGTTATGATAGAATTGTTCCTTCATGCTTTGTGATCTTTGATCTTTAGCCTTCATATTTTGACTTTATGTTCTGAGATCTTTAAATTTTGAATCATATCTTGCCGACTAACATGCTCATACATGACTTGAAAGCTAACAGTCTCTCATATTCATCAAGGCTAACAATCTCCCCATAGAATAGTTCTTTGTTTGACTTTAATGACCTGATATCTTGTTCTTGATTTCTTTAAGGATGTTCTTAATAATCTGAGTTGCTAAATAATAATATGACATGTACTTGAGCTTTCATCATGTATTTATCTTTGACATTTAATGTGTGAGCATGTGGTATGAATGCGACAGAGCTGGAAGAGTCGTTACGTACGTCCATCATTGGTACCTGCATTTATAAGGGTTAACAATAATAGCAGCATATATAGATGAGTGTCGTGTTCACACATCGAGTTTCAGTAACTTTAACTTCTGGTTCTGTGAGGACAATTTTACAGTACAAATATTGTACCTGCGTCATCAGGATTCGATTCATAAATGAATCTCCTTAACAAGTTTTCCAGCTAAAAGTGTGGTTTATCTAAAGCTAACACGTCAAGATTCACTAACAAAGCTTTTTGATATTCCACATCTGTTCCTATATCTGGATTCCCATACAAGTAATGATAACGAACGAATATAGGTGAATCATTGTTGCAAACTGTGAAGTGAACAACAACAATTTTAGGTGTTTTTCGTCAAATCATAGGCCTGGATCGTATTGGATTTCCAGTTATCACATGTTTGGTCTTTTACAAGATCTCCCATGTCACCTACCATAGTGTCGTTTGATGTTGACACTAGAAGGATTTACATTCATCATTGTGAAATGCTAAAGAGCATCACTCTGAAAGTTCTGGCAAGATCACAAGAAAAATGCGTAGGACTCTTTAGTACAATTTGTAAATTTTATTGGTGTTCATCAAGTGTATTTTTGATGTTGTGTCCTAATGAGATTTATATATGATCTCTTTTGGCTCTAGACTCAATTTGTGCACTTTGGTTTTAGTGATCGAAGGCTAGAGCTGGCTGCCACCTTTTCAATATCAATAATCTCAGAATGAGATGTTAATAGATAACATGTGTATCTCCGTAACAAATAATATAAATGTATTTTGAGAGAAACTTGAATGGGTGGGAAGGTTTGTGCTTTGCATCACTAGGTCCATGACGTCTTACTTCAATACCAACAATCATCTTTGTGATTTTGATAGATTATGTATTGACCCGGTTTTTACCTAAGTTGTATGGAGGGCTTCTTTCTTTTCACCCTTTATCCTTACATTTCTTTTTCATTCTTTAACCTCTTTAATGTTTACAAAGACATCATTACTATCACCATGTTGTGATTGTTTCGGTGATAACTCATGTCTTAGTCAACATTTATCCTTTTTATCATTCATCTCCAAATATTACCTAGGGACTTCTAATCTATCTATGGAATGTTCATGGGTAGATCCCTCCGGTTCTGGTTGGATCATAGGACTAATACCTAACCTTAAGCACCTTATGACTTCACCGATGTCATCAGTTAATTGGTTGTTGGGTATAGTGATTGAAATCATAAAACCACTTGAAAATCAATCAAAATGTTTGATATAAATCAAAACCATAGAACCGTAGAGGGGGGGGGGGGTAAATATGGTTTTCTTGACTTCTTCAAAGTTTATAAAACTTTAAGTCTCGAGAGAGTCGAGTGGTGTATTAATCTACTTTGTAGTGTGAATAATAAGTAGATAGAGAGAAAAAGAGACACCATGATATATACTGGTTCGGGAAGGGAGTTTAGTCCTTCCGTACATCCAGTTATGAATCTACGACACCGATAATATTCCTAGTATAATCCTTATGGTGGACTATAAACCGTATTACAATTTAACTCCATCGAATTTCAACAAAGCTCGACGCTCACACAAAAGAGTTACTACCCACGGTATTCCGCCCTTAGAATCCACCCCTAGGAACCCGTGATTCGACTTAACCTATCGACTCTAAAAGCCTTACCCTTGGAAGCTTTCCAAAACCCCAACTAGATCCCTAATGATCTGGTCTTGATCCCACGGATACAATACTTCCCTTACAACTTGATTAGATAAAAATATATGGATGAACCGATTCCTAACCTAGCCTAGAGACTCGATTCTAAAGAAAGGGTATGAGAAAGAAGACCCTTGACAAAACACACAAGTATGAATTAGGTACTTGTATGGCTCTCTTGCGGAGATGTGTGTTCTTTAATAGATGAAGAAGATTAAGAACACTTGATGTTTAGACTTAGAGGATTAGAGAAGAAAAAAGAGAGGAAAGAATGTTTGCATGAGGTGAGGAATACAAAGGCCAAGAGGGGGGTATTTATAGGCCAAAAACCCAAAAATGGGAAACGTAATTCGTGTCTAACACGCTGGCCGTGTGTCAGCGCGTGGCTAGCGCGCCAAAGACCCGAACTTATTTTTTTAGGTTTTTGGCTTCTTAACTACCCATTCTTGTTAAACCCCCGATTGTACTTCACGCTATGACCTTTCAATCATTCTTACACTCAAGGTCAATCAACTTAAATAACCATTTGATAAAGGCATTTGTGAAGTATTTAAATGACTTTTGTTTGTCCAATGTTAAAAGAGATATTGGAAAAGGGTAGTTTGGGTATTCCTCAAAGTGTAACTAGCTTAGTTAGGATCCAACTAAAGGTTTGATATGCTAGTTAAGGTACAAGGGAATATTCTAGGAATATGCTTTGCTTGGAGAGAAAGGGGGAGAATTTCAAAATTTTCAAGCACATGTTGGATAAGAAAGGATAGGTTGGCAATGAGTTGTCATGATGTAACATAAGGGAGCCTCCTAATCTTGTTTGAAATGGAGGGTGAGGATGTTAAGAAGAGAAGTAAGTAGGATAGGTGATATGGAAAGATCAAAGGTGATAAGAGGGCTGTGTTTGTTGTTTGAATGAGAAATGTATGATTGTGAGAGAGATTATGTTTGTTTGAGATAAGAGATCAATCTAATGGTTGAGAAGAGAATGGGGGAGTTTAGATTGATAAGGTGGCTTGATCAAGGGTAGAATAGAAAGTGTGTTTGTTGTGTTTGTTTGAGAAGCAATCCAAGGGTGGAGAAAGGAAGAGTGTATGAACTTAGATTGATGACATGGCTTGATCAAGAGTGAGGATGATGGAGTGTGAGTGTGTAAAATTTGAATGTTATGGAGAAGAGAGTGAATAGTAGATATGTGGTGGAGAATGTTTTAAAAAGATATGGGATATATTGTTTGGAATGTAAGGAACATAGAAATACTACATGTACATGTATAGTACATTGTGTAAGAGAATGTGAGTTGGCATTTTGAGGATAAGGTTTGAGGTTTATTTGGTAAAGGTTTATGTGTAGAAAGGTTTATGCTTGAAGATGGAGATGCTAAAGATAAAAATGAAATCAAAGGATTGATTTGGGTTTATAATCACATTGCCAATAAGAGAGAAAACAGTGGGCAAATGTAATTATAGGATTGTTTAGGAAGAAGATGTTTGAAGTGTGTGTGAAACAGATGAAATTACTTGTTGGGTAAGAAGGTAAACAAGTGATTAGGAAGAATGGTGTTAGAAACACAGAAAAGTGTTGATTACATATCTATTTATCAAAGATTAATAGAATAGGGATTAACTAGTGCAAATAGGGAAGGAATATGTTGTAATAAGTACAAACCCTTAATTGCTTCCTAGTCTCTCATTCCTTACTATAAAAGGAGGGCCAAGGAAGGGTTAAGAGTGGTGATTTCTCTTTCTTATAATCTAATATTTCTTTCTTTCTCTCCTCTCCCTCTCCTCTTATTACCCACGCCACCTCTTTCTCTAGGTGGCTTCTCTATCTACTCTCTCTCTAAAACTTTCTAGTGTAGTATTTTGTATGATTATTTAATCTTGTATCAATTGGTATAAATTTCCATGGGATGATTTGAAGTGATTTTCGTGAAGAAAGTTATCAAATTTGAAGACTTTGAAGAACTTGAAGATTATGAAGATTATGAAGACTAAAAACACAAGTTCTTGACGACAAAGCCTTAAATTTTGAATAAAGTTGTAATTTTTAGAGATTTCAGAAGATAAAGTCTTGAACTTTTGCAATTTACTTTGCAAAAGTCACTAAAAATGTAATCTTTATGTTAAATTCGAAGTCTTTAGTGGTTTTCGTGAATAAATTTTCAAACTTTTACATAAAGGTTCGAACTTTTTTGGTTTTCTCGCAAAAAGATTCAATCTTTAAGCTAGAAACATCACCGGAAACAACTTGGAATACAACAATGAAACCGGGGTACCCCCCCAACCCACCGAGGATCGGTATAGGAAGCCAAACGATCCACCAGGATCGGTCAGCACTTCCAAGATCATACCAGATTCGGTCATAAGCTATTAACCGAACCACCCTCCAACTGATCCTCCAAAATCGCCCGTTTACCTACAACCAATCATCCACCGAACCTTCAAACCCAGAGCGAGTCTAAACTAAAAACTAAACCCTAGTTTTTTAAAATTAGTGTTTTGTATTTTTTAAGGTTTTAAAAAAAATGTTTTTTTATTATTAATTTAATAAAAAGGAGTTGGGGTTTTTTAATGGGTAATTAATATTAAAAAGGTGATTTTTGGAAGTTAGTGGTTATTTACTTAATTTATGGTTTAAGGTTAAAATTAGGGTTTTTAAGTTAAAAAGGTTTAAACTTTAAGGTTTTTTAAATAAACTAAATTGAAATAGTTACAATCTTTTGACTCCGTTCGTGTTAAAAATATAATCTTTTGAAAAAAACTTTCACAAAAAACAACACTTCTTCTCGTCAAAACGATCCTTACAAATTTCAATTCATACAAGAACTACTAAATCAAATTCACAATGGCTACTATGGCGGAGAACGTTATTGCTGCAGGTTCTGAAACCCGTCCCACGATGCTAGAGAAAGGCATGTATGATAGTTGGAAGACCCGGATTATTCTCTATATCTGAGGAAAAGAGAATGGTGAAATGTTAAACGACTCAATTGACAACGGTCCTTATCAATTCAACTCACAGATTACTGTTAAAGACACAGATGGAGTTACCAACATACGTCATCCTCAAAGACTTGAAGACCTTGATGGACAAGACAAGTTACGTTATGACAATGACATCAAAGCTGTCAATATACTTCTTCTAGGATTGCCAGTTGACATCTACACTCTCATCAACCACTATCAAACTGCAAAGGAAATATGGGATCGCGTCAAAGAACTTATGGAAGGAACATAGATGACCAAGCAAGAACGTGAGTCTATGCTATATGATGAATTTGATAAATTCACATATAAGCCTGGAGAATCAATCCATTCTTACTATCTGAGGTTTACAAAGTTGATTAGTGACATGAAAATGATTCCCATAACCATGTCACTTATGCAAATCAACATGAAGTTTGTGAATCATCTTCAACCCGAGTAAAGTAGGTTTGTCACAGCAGCTAAACAAGCAAGAGATCTTCACAGTGTAACCTTTGATCAGTTGTATGCTTTCCTCAAACACAATGAAAAAGATGCTAAAGAAGTTCGAGAAATGCGACAACGATTCTCGAAAGAACTTGCTTTGCTGGCAAAAACCTACAACCCAACTCCTTCATACAGCAGTCCTTAAACACAATATCATGCTCAAGCAACTGAAGTTTATCAACCATATCAACACTACCAATAAAGCACTCTAATAACCCAACAACTTATTCAATCACCTCCACTTCAGAGCTATGCACCTACAGTTGTTCAACAACCACCAACATATCAACCTAATACCAGACTTGCTATACCAACCTTTCTTCCAAGTAAAAATCAAA
>BQNB010186526.1:0-12119 GCA_026074375.1 Tanacetum coccineum
CTTGATTGATGTTCTTAGTAGTAGTGACAGTTGGTGCTTGACTTGTAGTGTCAGGTGTTGTTTGAATGTTCAATGGAGGTGTATCTGTAGCAACGATTGTTGAAGTAGATTGAGTTGTGTTTTGTTGTTGACGTGGATTAGGTGCATCAGCAGCAGTTACATCGGAAGACTTTGACACAACTGGAGTAGTTTCATTGAGTAATTCAATGAACATCAGACTAAATAGCAAATCTAGCTCATTTGACGTTGTTACTATCTTAAACGCTTGAGGAACATTTTCTTGACTTTAGGGATCAGGACTTTAACTGTCGTGTTCAAGTGTCGTTGTCAGACATTATGGAACGGGATAAGAACTGACGTGATCTGACGCCATTTGAGGCAATCAAAGTTAACATGAATGGTTTTAACTATCACTCTTGTTCTCTTGTTATATACCTTGTAAGCTCTTGACCGAGTAGAATACCTTACAAAAATACATGCATTACCTTTTTCTTTCATCTTGTCAAGATTTTCACCATCTCTGACGATGTAGCAAAGAGAGCTAAAAATGTGAAATAACTTAACAGACGGTTTCCGGCCATTGATGATGTGGTAAGGTGTTTTCTCATGTTGAGGAATTACGAGTGAACGGTTCTGAGTAAAACATGTTGTTGCAATTGCTTCAGCCCAAAAGTATAGAGGAACTTTAGCGGCGCTTAGCATTGTCCGAGCAGCCTCAACAAGAGTACAGTTCTGTCTTTTGATAACGCCGTTTTGTTCATGTGTTTGAGCAATTGACGTTTGGTGTTCAATCCCTTCTTGAGCAAAGTATGCATGAAGAGTTTTATTCAAAAAGTCCATACCTTTGTTAGTTCGTACTATTCTAACTTGAGCATGAAGTCCTCTTTGAACAAGTTTGAGGAAATTGATGAGAACTTCAGTTGTTTCATCTTTGGATCTCAAGAAGTGAGTCCAAGTATATCTTGAATAGTGATCAACAATTACCAACACATATTTCTTACCATTAAAGCTTTCTACCCTCATGGGACCACATAAGTCCATGTGTAAAATTTGTAATCGTCTCTTTGAGCTTGAGGTAGTTTTAGTCTTGAAGGACTTAGGTTTTGCTTTCCTTAACTCAAAAGAAAAACAAAGATGATCTTTGACGAATTTCAATTTAGGAAGGCCAGTCACAATATCATACTTCAAAAGCAAGTTGATGGTATCAAAGTTTAGATGTGAGAGACGATGATGCCATAACCTTGCTTGTGATGATGAAGCTTTAGCCATTAAGCAAATTGGATTGGGAGTGGATGTGTCTTGAAGAGTGATAGAATACAGATCTGTGCCACGAGAACCTGTGAGTAGATCATTTCCCTTCAAATAACAGTTGTAACATGTAGACTTCCGAAAAGCAACTTCTAAATCCGCATTACAGAATTGACCAACGAATAATAAATTATGATTCAGCCTTCGACGTAATAAACCCTCTTGATAGTGATATTTCCTTGAACTAGATCTCCATAACCAAGAATTGGTGCAATTTGATCATTTCTAAACTTCACCGTACCCAGAAATTGCTCCACAAAGTTACTTAGAAGCTTAAGATTTCCCGTCACGTGCTTTGAGCACCCAGAGCCGACGATGAATATAATTATCTCTACGAGCTGCAAAAGAATTAGAAGACAATGGGGTATTAGACAAAGTGGATCCCCTAATAGTGTTGGATTCTAAATTATTAGTAGTTCTAGATTTATTTCCTAGAGGCATACTAACATTTGGAGTAACATTCACTGTACTAGTCTTAGGTTTCCATTTATATCTTGGTGGTGTGATCTTAGAGTACCACCATCTACGTGTCTTACTAACATGCTCATATTTCTTCCTAGTTGTGCTTCTAGGTTTCTGGTTAGTGGATTCTGAGGCAACTGTTTTCTTAAGAGGTGTTGCAACAGATTGGTTCATAGTTCGCTTGGGTTCCCTAGTACTAATAGGTACAACAATTGGCTGTTTAGTCCTAGTATTCACGCCATTAATATAATGAAGAACACACATATCATGATTGTCATTCAGCACACATTTTCCATAAGTAACACATACAAAGTTTACATTCGAGGTCTTAGCATTCAAACTGTCATTACACGCAGTTACAGACTATTACAGGCATTTTATTTATTAGAAAACTTAAAATTTCCAATTGAGTCTTCCTACATGTTGTTTTCTTTCTTCCCGTCACATACAGTTATGCATGACTCTATCTTCCAGCCGATTGCTCTTAAGTTGTGGTCTGCTAACACTATTAGTGGAAATTACTCTTGTAGAGAAAGATACGCGTTTGTTAGTTTTCCTAATGTCTTGAGGCAACTGTGGTGTTCTAGTTTGATTAGGCTTTGTGTGCACTTTATACATTCCTGGAGCAATCAAATTTGTGTTTTTTTTAAATTGACTTCATATTCTGAGGCAAAATCTGTGTAGTGACTGTATTTGAAAAATCACTGGACACATTATTTGTGGTAACTGACTTTAACTTTGAAAAATTTGTCTTTGCAAGAGAATCTAAAAAAGTAACTGGTTTACCTAAAACTGATTGTCTTTGACTTTTAAAAGCATTCGGTTGTCGAATAACCGATTATTTTTCTAACTTAGTTTCCACATATTTTCCTTTCATCTTTTCAATGAGTTTCTTTAACTCACTTATTGCAATGTCTTTGTTTTGTAATTGAGCTTTCAGATCTTGAATTTCAAAATATTTGACATTTAATTCTCGAAATGAATTTGATTCTTTTTGTTTCCAAACTTTGTCATTATTAAGTTGTTCCTGACTTTGCTGTAAAGAGATTTCAAGATTAATTGAATGTTGTTCAAGTTCAATTTTTTTTGACAATTCATTGAAATATTTGTTATTGACATTCTTCGTTCTTTTTTAAAGCTCTTTTTCAAGACGTTCACATTTGACAACTTGGTCCACATAATCACATTGTAAGTCAGTGAATTCATCAAGGGTTGTATATACACTAAGTATAGCATTCATATGTGATGCGTATTTTATTTTAAAATATATTTTTACCAAGTTTTAAATTTATAAAACTCGATTTACCTTACAAACGCACTAACGGGAAGAGAACCCGATCGTGAGTAGTGTAGTTTTGGTAAATCCGAGGTCGTCCTAAGAGCTAAAAGGCGGTTAGAAATCTGAGTTTAAGTTGGTTGTCACGTTTTAAAAGCTGTTTTGATGCAAAGAATAAAACTTAATGGAATGAAAGAAGAGAAGGAGATACGGTCCTAATTACTTATTAATTAATCTAATGATCCACTTATTCTACTTAATGTGAAAGCGAGGATTGAAAGATCATCTAATCCTCAATTATCTCGCAAATCCCAGCCCCTATAGCCTTTATAGTAACAGGGATTTGTCCCACTGGTCATGGTGAGCGAGCATCATATTTGGCATTCTTATGGTCAAAGTAATATACCTAATTCACAATTAGCAAGAAGTAAATGAATCATAATGATAATTAATAAGATAAGCTTAGCCAAAAACTATATTCATACAATCAATATTATCGTCAATTAATGATAGTAATGAAAACATGATAATCGAACCAAGCTATATGATGATGATGATCGGGACCGGATTCTTCCTTCTTGAAAGGCTGGAGAGTGCTGAAAATGACTTGATGAGATGTCCCAATCGTCCCCTCAGATGGGAGGGAGAAGGACGATTATTAAGGCTGAATTTGGCCTCTATTTATAGGCTTCTGAGTGTGTTACGGCGTAACTGATTTGTAGGTTATGCCGTAACCTTGCTGATGTCGACATTCCAAAATATAGGTGAAAATGGACTTTATGACGTAACCAATTTTTGGTTACGCAGTAACCAATTTTTTGTTACACCGTAACCAGTTTTTGGTTACGCCATAAACCCTTCAGCAAACTTGTAGTAAATGCAATTTTGACTTCTGATTGATTACAACGTAACCACAAAAGGTGTTACGCCATAACCGTCAAACAATTTCCATAAATTCGTGATCTTCATTCCATATATGTGGATCCTTATACAGATTTTCCTTTCATCTTTTCAATGAGTTTTGTTAACTCACTTATTGCAATGCCTTTGTCTTGTAATTGAGCTTTCAAGTCTTGAATTTCAAAATATTGTTCATGTTCTTTCAGAAATACTTTTGACTGATTTTCTTTGAAAGTTTTGTCATTTTTTATCTGTTCTTGACATTGTTGTAAAGCAAGTTCAAGATCGATTGCATGTTGTTGAAGTGCTTCAAAACTCTTTGACGTTATATTACTTTTTGAAAGCTCTTTTAGAAGACATTCACATTTGATAAGTTGGTCTACATAATCATATTATAAATCAGTGAATTCATCGAGAGTAGTATACACACCAAGTAAAGCATTCATGTGATCAGCATAATAATATTCCCTGAAAAGTCGGTCGATTTCATTCAAAAACTATGTTTTTTGAGTTTCCAGTTGAGATTTGAGCGAGTATACTTCATGTTCAAGAAAATTAAAGTATCTCAAATCAGCAACCATTTCCTCTTTCAAACACAAGTGAATTTTTCTTAAATCAGCATTGAATTTTCGAATTTGGTGAGAAAAATTTCCTTCGATTGTATTTTGAATGAATGGATCTATGTGACCAAATTATGTTCTTTTAGCGATTGTTTGTTTGCAACGTTCCACTCCATCAAAAATCGTGTCAACACTACTTTTAATTTTGAAAAGTTCTTTAGACTTTTACACTTTTGATCCCACGGAATGGATTCATCCATCCGTTTTTCTAATAAACGAGTTTGTTTATTAAAAGACTCTTTTGAATTTTCATTCTTGACAGGTGTATGACTCATTTTTTATCTTTCTGAAAAATATCTCTGTACAAGCGACTTTTCATGTTGTGGGACGAACAAATCATAAAGATTATTCAAGTTTCTATAATCAAAAGGTTTGATTAAATCACTTAATTTTGATCGACTTTCGTGGGCAAGACGAATTGTTTTGTCAGATTCAGGAGCTAACATTAAAGAAAGATTATCATTATAACAACCTATATCATACAGACGAGGATTCGCTCTTTGAGCTTTCTTGAGGTACTCAGGTTTAACAAAACTCGTTTTACAATTACGATTAAGCATACTCATTGTTTAAACTGATTGACCAGTTTTATATACAACATCATCCAAAACCTTGACTTTGTTTTCTAAAGAAATGACCTTTTCAATTTCTTTGTCTTCACGAGTTTTGTAAAACTTATTCTGAGCCTCTTTTTCTTGTGACATTATGGAGATGGTTTCTTGATCTGTAAAGAGCTCCTTTTTCATTTCTGAAATCGTTTGATTTAAATCATTTATTTTTTGAGTATATTCATTAAATGACTTTTGAGATTCCATTTTGTATGACACTAAATCACTTTTAGCTTTTGCACAATCAATTTCCACCTTTGACGCATAATTCACATCATGATACCTATTAAGTTCAGCTTGGAACTTCTTAAGGTGTTTGAACATCAACTGATTAGTCTTTGACAGTTCATTGTTTGCTTCTTTGAAATGGTTATTTAATGTGTGTTTTACAAGTCTTAAATTAATAATACTAGAAATACCGATTTTTACTAAAAACACAACACTCGGGCAAGTATACCCTATCGAGTGTAATATAGTATTAGGTAAGTCCAGTTCATTCCACGGGAATTGAAGTTTTCACAGTTTGTAATTAAGGTGCTAAGGCAAAAATGATTGTCACAGATTAAATTAACCAAATCGTGCATATCTCAAATATTGAAAAGAAAGCAATTAAGAGATGATTCAAGCAAGGAATTAAAGTATGTTTGTTTAGGCAATGATCACTAAGACAATGAAGTGTTTAGGATAGTGTTTACGAGTTAAGAAAATAAAGATATCACAAGTTACAAATCCTTTCGGCCTTTAAGTGTAACTAGTGATTATATCGATTAATAACAACGAATCCTTTCGACCTTTATAAGTTTTAGAACCAATATATTAGATGAAATGATAGAACACATATATAAAGGAACCCTTTTAGCTTATATTCTTGTATAAAATATGTTTTACCAATTCAATAAACACATATCTAAACGCTCCATATCTAAGATCACATATTGCCCAAACAAACACAAGATGACTACTCCATGATCAAAGAAGTAACAAAACACATAACATTCATCATGAATTTAGTAAAGATCATATTCAAAAGATAAACAAGATTTATACCAACTTCAAGAGCAAATGTTTGATGATTTCACAAGTTTTCCCAACAAAAACTTTATTATATTCAAAGTAAACCCGAAAACTATAAACAATTCTGTCACAATCGCTTAAAGATTCGAATTAAACTTCAATGCTACTTCCTTAAATGGATTAAAATCTAGAAATTGATGGTGAATAGTGGTGGTAGTCGATGGTGGTGATGGTGGTTAGAAGGGATGTTTGGATCCTTGGTTTGTCAAGCCAAGATCACTAAAAATCCCTATTTTATGTGTTCTAAATGAACTAGAATGATTTGTGTGAGAGTGTATGAAATGAGAGAGCCAAGGAAGGTATTTATAGGCTGTTCAAGGGCCAAAAACCGCCGCACAAACTTATTTGTGCACCGCACTTTGGGTGTTAATGTTGTCTACAATTAATTGCCTTTAATTCTTCCATACGCCTCAAAAGTGCGTTGCACTTTGGCCAAAACTGCCGCACTTTGGCCAAAACTTCCACACTTTGGTCATTTGTAGTTCCTGGCTTTTTTTTCAAGTTGAAGATAATTAAATTCTCTTCGTGTGGCCGCTTGAACCAACTAAAACGGAGTTCGTATGACCGAGTTATGGCCAAAACAGTGAACAAGTATCGGGAGATCATTAACTTGAGTTTACTTCTTTGTTTTAGCTCCATATCTTCGTTTTTTCTTCCTTTTTTCTTCCACGACACGTACCACAAACCTACAATGACAAATATATTCTATTATATACCAAAAGTTCTTATATTTAACCAATAAATATACATAAAAGCATTGATAACGCATATAAAATCATGTATAATTTGAGCATTATCACTTTGCAAAGGCGAACTTGAGTATGAGCTTCTTTGATGATAGTCGGCCAGTAAAAATCTGAGTCTAAAACTTTTTTAGTGGTTGTATTTGGTCCATAATGTCTACCGGTGAGTTCGTGGTGACATTGATCTAAAATTGTTCAGGTTTCTAGTCCAGAGACACAGCGTCTGATCATACCGTCAGAACATACTTTGAAGAGGTAGGATTCCTCCCAAAAGTAGTGTTTGAGGTCAGAGAAAAATTTATTCTTTTGCTGGTACGTCGTCCCTTTAGCTATGATATCACATACCAAATAATTTGCAAAGTCTGCGAACCATGGTTCGTCTCCAGTGTTTATTTCCATGAGAGTTTCTCCAGGAAAGTTATCGTCGACTTCACTGTCATCACTTGTTTCATCATTTTCAATCCGAGATAAATAATGGACGACAACATTTTCTGTACATTTTTTATCTTTAATTTCAATATCAAATTCTTGTAAAAGTAGTATCCAACAAATAAGGCGCGGTTTAGCATCGTGCTTCTTGAATAGGTGCCTAAGAGCTGAGTGATTAGTGTGTACGATCGTCTTTGATAATACCATATAGGATTGAAAATTTTCAAATGCAAAGACTACAGCCATAAGTTCTTTTTTAGTGATTGTATAGTTCTGTTGAGCTGCATTGAGAGTTTTGCTTGCAAAGTAGATTGGGTGAACGTTTTTACCATCTTTTTGACCTAAGATTGCTCCAACTGCGAAATCACTTGCATCATACATGAATTCGAACGGAAGATTCCAGTTTGGACTTACGATCACAGGAGCACATATGATTTTTTCTTTTAATAACTTGAATGCGTTGTGACATTCGTCATTGAATTCGAATGGAGTATCTTTTTCAAGCAACTTGGTGAGAGGACGGGCGATTTTTGAGAAATATTTAATGAATCTTCAGTAGAAACCTGCATGTCCTAGAAAACTTCTAATACCTTTGATATTAGTGGGGGTGGAAGTTTTGAGATTACGTCGATCTTTGTTTTGTCGACTTCGAGGCCTGCTTCGGATACCTTGTGTCTAAGCACAAATCCTTCTTTTACCATGAAGTGACATTTTTCCCAGTTAAGGACAAGATGTGCATCTTTGCAACGTTGAAGCATTTTATCTAGATTGTTTAGACAGTTATCAAAAGAGTTTTCAAAGACGGAGAAATCGTCCATGAATACTTCGACGGATTCTTCGATCATGTCATGGAAGATAGCCAGCATGCGCCTTTGGAAAGTAGCTAGAGCATTACATAAACCGAAAGGTATTCTTCTATAAGCGTATGTGCCGAAAGGACATGTGAACGTTGTTTTTTATTGGTCCATAGGATCGATTGGTATTTGAAAATATCTGGAAAAACCATCGAGGAAACATAAGTATTTATTTCCTGCGAGTCTTTTTAACATTTGATCCATGAATGGCAAAAGGAAGTGGTCCTTTGCAGTTGCTTCATTGAGTTTACGATAATTGATGCATACTCGCCAGCCTGTAATAGTTCTTGTTGGAACAAGTTCATCTCTTTCGTTGGTAATAACTGTTATACCACCTTTCTTTAGTACACAGTGAATGGGGCTTACCCAAGGGCTATCAGCGATTGGATAAATAATACTTGTATTAAGGAGTTTCACTATTTTTTTTTCATAACTTCTTGCTTGTTTGGGTTTAATCGTTTTTGTTTTCGCACAACTGGTTTTTGTCTTCTAATACTTAAATTTTATGTTTGCAGAAAGATGGACAAATTACATGAATGTTTGTGGTTTTCCAAGCAAATACTTGCTTATGTTTTTTAAGAATAGAGATGAGTTTATTTTTGTTTTCTTCAGAAAGCTGAGATGATATGATCACTGGAAGAAAAGAGGGTTTTTCCAAGAATGCATATTCCAAGTTATTAGGAAGAGGTTTGAGTTCAAGATCTGTAGAAGGTTCTTCAAGAGATGTTTTGATCTTGTAATCAGTGTTAAAGGTGGTTTTTTCAAATGGCGGTTCTTCGGTATCAGATTCAGATTCAGAGTTTTTATCGGCAGTCATTGCCATAAATTCATCGAATTCAGCAAAGATTTTTTCTACGAGGATGGTTCCTTCTATGGAATGGAGGATTTCACTACCTTCATTGAGAAGAGCATCAAAATCTTCTTCCAAGATTTCGTCGATGACATCAATACTGAAACAGGTATCATCGTTTAAGTAAGAATGTTTCATCGTAGAATCGATATTAAAGATCATTCGTTCAGTTCCAACTTCGAGATTGAGTTGCTTCTGTTTAACTCAAATGACTGCATCAGCGGTGTGAAGAAAAGGTCTTCCTAAGATAAGGGGAACTTTACTGTCTTCTTCCATTTCGAGAATAACAAAATCAGCAAGGAAGGTGAATTTACCAACTTCAACGAGCATATTTTTAGCTATTCCAACAGGATATTGGAATGATCGATCGGCCAATCTTATGCTTATTTTAGTAGGTTTGAGAGTTTCGAGAGATAACTTCGTGTATAAGGAATACGGCATGAGATTTATGCTAGCACCAAGGTCGGCTAAAGAATTACATGAGAAAGCTTTGTTGAAGTTACATGGAATGAGAAAACTTCCAGGGTCTCCAAGTTTTGGTGGAACTTTGTTTTAAAGTATGGCGGAACTTTCATCGCTCAGGAAAGCGGCTAAAATTTGTTTGATTTTGTGTTTGTTACTAACGAGTTCCTTGAGAAATTTGCCATAGTTGGGCATTCCGGCTAAAACGTAGACAATAGGTACGTTGATTCGAACGGCTCGAATCATGTCGAGGAATTTTCCATATTGAGCTTTCATTTTCTCTTTTCTGAGCCGTTAAGGATATGGGATTTTTGGTTTGTATGGTTTGGGTATCGGTGTTTCTTTGACTAGTTTTGGTTCTTTAAGCTTGGGTTGAGGTGTAGGTTCTTCATCTTTATCATCGCTATCGAAGTTGATAAGAGTTTTAGAATCATTAGGCTGATCATTTGGGTTGACTGGTGGGTCGTAGGTTTTACCACTTCATGTAAATACGGCATTTACATGTTCGTTTCGAGCTTGTGGTGGTTGATAAGGTTTAGATGAGCTACCTTTTGGGTTAGGTTGAGTGTTACTGGGAAGAGATCCAGAAGGTCGACCAGATTGTTTGTCAGCCAATCTATCGAATTTAGCTTTGAGATTTTGGATTGATGCTTGATAATTTTTGGTTGTTGTTTCGAGTTTGTTTTTGAGATCTATAAAAGTATCTTTGACAAAATAATTGATTGAGTGTTGAGCTTTTATGAAATCGCTTAGTTGTTTTTGAAGGTTGGGTTTATCATCAGAATAAGATTGATAGTTTGCTCGGTTGTAATCATTTCTCCCGCTTGAACGTCAATTATTGCAGTTTGAATCATGGTAATCATTGTAAAAACGAGTACGACGAAAGGTTTGCATGAATTTTGATTCTTCTTCACGGGACATGGGTATGTCATCATCGTTGTGATCAGGATTTGGTTTCGAACGAGATTGAAGTTCTTTGTACTGAGCATTCATTTTCATGGTCATGGCATCCATTCGGGCCATAATTTTATCATTGTCAGAATTACTGCTACCTTTATTGGCAAAAGCAACGGTTTTCTTAAGAGATGGTTTTGTTTTTTGGTTTTTATCCCAGTCAAGCTTGAGTAAGACTTTGTCTTCAGGAATTTAATAAGCTTGATTCAGAGTTTTATAGAGGAAAATACCACCGGCTGCGACATTCAGAACTTCTTGGGTAGTTTCGTTAAGACCGTAGTAAAAGATTTTAATGATGTTGCCTTTAGACAGATTGTGACGATGGCAATTTCTGAGCATTTCTTTCATACGGAGCCAAGCATCGGTTAGAGATTCGTTTTCATGTTGGGAAAAGGCTTGAATTTCTCTGAGGAGTCGATCAAAAAGAGCTAGGGGAAATAATCAACTAATGAAAGCGGTTCGAAGTTTATCCCACGTTTCGATATTTCCTTCGTTTAGTTCATCCAGCCATGTTTTTGCTTCTCCAGTGAGTGATAGGGGAAACATCATCAGGCGGACGGCTTCATTCTCGGTGTCTCTATATTTAAACATATCACATATTCCAAGATATTCATGAATGTGTTTGTGAGGATTGGTTTTGATTCTACCATCGAATTGGTTTCCTTTGACAAGAGTCAAGTGGTTACTTTTAATGGCAAATTCGTTTGCGGTTTCAGGAATAGTGATTGCGGAACCGAGAGTCGGAGCGACAACATGGTCGGCAGCCCACGTGAATTCATCATCTATGGGATCGTAATTTCGAAGAATATCAAGAAAGTGAAGAAAACGGTTGATGTCAAGAAAAGGTGGAAAGACTATTCTTATCGGTCGTTCATTTCTTCTTTCGAATGAAACTCTGTTGGAAACACAAAAAGTGTCGGTCACTTCCAAGTTGTAACAGTCTTAGCTCGTAGTTTATGTAATGATTAGATTAGTAATCTAGTCCGGCCCAAGACCCATGGGAAGCCCATTAGAACCCATGGGCCGGCCATCCATGTACTATATAAACCCTCTCCTAGCCTTGGAGAGGGTTGGTTGTTCTATTTGTAACATTTCATCATAATACAATTCATCCATTTTCCATCCATTATATCTATAACATCACAACCTACATCTTACTCTTGTTCTTGGTTTGATCATAAGATTACTAGAATTCTTCAATTTGTACTAACAATGAAGCTTAAACTTCTATATTAAAACAGAAATGGATTACATTAACGAATAGGTTGCTCTGGCAAGATGGTAACCTGCTTGACTTCTGTAAGGGAGGTCGCAGGTTCGATTCATGCTGGGGTGTAAAATCCTTTTTTATTTTCTTGTTATGAATATATTGGGTTTTTTTTAGGTATTTAGTCACATACAACTAAGCATAAAGTGACCAAAAGTGTTAATGAGTGTGACCATATAGTTTTTAAAGTGACAAAATGTCTATTTTGTGTGACTATTGATCATCAAATGGCAACATGAATTTGATGTTTGTGTGACCTTTTGTAATATTTAGCCACACAAAGCATGTTTGTTTTGGGTATTTAGTCACATA
>BQNB010186528.1:1051-12118 GCA_026074375.1 Tanacetum coccineum
ATCGGTACCGGTTCCGGTATTGGTACCGGGTAAACCGGTACTAAAACGAAACGAGTGCCGTTTAGAATAAAGATAACCTCAAATTTAACTTTTTTAGTTCGCAAATTCTCTTTAGAGTTCAATCTTTATTCGTTCGTCGACTACCAGGTTACGGAGTAAAAGTCAAGATGTTTTTTAAACGCTAGTAATTATTATTAGTGAATAAATAGGCCCAAGCCCGTTTGTGGGTTTAGGGTATTAGGGTTTTACCACTATAAATAGTGGTCAATAATAAATCATAACTGAATTGTTTTTTATCATTCTACATAATCTACAGGTATCCGACCGTTAAGATACTTCTTGTGGTACAAGGGACCGACTTATAAACCATATATATATATTTAAGAAAACAACAACTTACAATTACGATCGCATCATTCTCTTCTTATTAGTTATCGCTCTATTATATTTGTTAAGCTTTGTTCAGTTTATTAATTTAGGTTCAAGATAGTTGTTAAGATGGCTTCATATCACAACCAAACCAATCATCAGCTACAAAACAACATGTTTTCGGCATCAATGCGTGATATTTTAAACCATGTTCAAACGATGGAGCTTGATGAAGATGTAGCCATGCTTGATGGAACTTTTGATATCGGAATCGACCAAATTCGTTCCATACCAAGAGATCAACCAACGCCAGGATACAACTGGATGAATAATTTGGGTGATGCTTTTTCGGAAGGCAGTTACATCATGAGCGACTCAGAGTCGGATGATTCAGACGAATACGGTTGGATCATGAACGAAATGGTGTCAGAGGATTATACAGATGAAGTGATCGAGTCGGAGGATGATACGGACAAAGTGAATGAGTCGGAGGATGATATGGACGAAGTGAACGAGTGGGAGGATATGCATCGTGCAGTAGGACCAGATACCAGCGACAACAGTAGTTCAGGTTTATCAAAGGAAACGATTATGGAGCATTTACAAGTGAGCACACTAAAAACAGAGATTGGTGGAAAGGGTGAAGGCGAAAAAGAAGAGATTGATACTTGTGCTATCTGTTACGGTGAATATGAAGAAAGCAAGAAAATTGGAAAACTGCAATGTGGCCATTTGTTTCATGTGGATTGCCTTATAAGTTGGCTATCACGCAAGAATAGTTGCCCGATGTGCAGGGCTACCGCATTGACGGTGTAGGTTTTTTATTTTGGTCTTTCACTTAATTAACGAGGCCATAACTGTGGAATACAATTTATTTAGATGTACTATGTATAACTTTATAAGAATCAGAGTTCAATATTGCAGTTTTTGCTTTCTATTATTGTTGCTTGTATGCCAAAGTCATTATTTGATGAGTTTATCCGGTTAATTGATGATTTGATGTCATGATATTTTTGTTCGAATTTATGTCTTTTCTTGTACCTGTGACCTATCGATCTTAATAATTATTGAGGATTGTTTTCACTCAGTTGCAGAATTGTCACCAACCATATCATTCCTTACTATACGTACTAGTTTTTGAAAGAAACTTGTTTTATGTTCTTGTTCAATTTATGTTTCTTTTTAACGAAAAACTTTGGTTAGTAAAACTAATGACCGTAGACTTCTAACGAGTTGATAAAGAATTTAAACCTAATACCTCTCTAACCAGGACTCAAGTCTTATTCACTATGGTAATACATCTTGATTTACAGCCTAGATAGCCACTTGCAACACTTGAGGATAGTGTTTGGAATTTGAAACAAGTTGTTTGTGAAAAAATCGAAAAGCTCTTACGGCCGAGCAAGGTTAGAGTATTTCGGGCATGTGGTGAGCAGTGAGGGGGTGTCAACAGATCGCCCACCTCAAAACGTATAAAGATCTTGGATGCCTTGTGCATACATGTACTGAGGTATACAAATATTCATATTCGTAAACTGTAGGTGGAATCCGACAACTTCGGTTAGATGAATATGAAGACATTCATGAAATGAATTTGGGGATCGGATAATTTGGTTGGATCTAGGTTTGTATCCTTTATGATTCGGTGAAGAAAGTCGAGCATTAAGTTACGTATATAAAAAGATCGGATTAAGTGGAATCCAACGTGGAATGTCCATATTAGCAATTAAATAACTCCTTAAAATTTAAATGAACCTCCTAATAAATAACTCCTGAAAAATAAAATAGGGTACTCGTAAATTTTATTCTTTATCATTGGATTACGTATATAATCTATAGGTATCTGTTATTTGTGGTACAAGGGACCGACTCATATGACGTATATAAGAACATGGTGTTACGATTACACTATCATTCTCTTCTCATCACTTTTTAAATACGCAACATATTCAACAAACTTTTCTTAAGCCTGTATAGTACCCTCAGTAAACCGTTTAGGAGAATTAAGTAAGGGAAGAATATTTTGCGGTTTAAAACCGAAAGGCTATGGGATGTTGGGGTATCCACATCGCCGCAATAGAGTACAGTCATGGCCCTCTTCCTATTGATATATAAGAAGGCATCGGAAAAATGTTTAAGTACTCATTTCCTGTCCTTCTCTATTCCTACACCTTATAAGAGACTATCGTGTATCGGGACTTAGATACGAATTGCTTTCTCTTCGGTTTGATGGGGTGTGAGCAAATTACAGGTACTCTCATTGGGTACTTGCCTCCAAGTATTGACCAAAGTGGGTCCTGAGTGAGAAATATGATTTTCTCCAAAGGGTTTAGTATTCTTATTATATTTACTTACTACAAATTAAAGTTTTGCTTTTAGTTTATTAGGTTTAGAGTCCTTTAGGTTTAGTTATTCCCTTTCTGCTCTATATTAATTGTTATATTCCCGCTGCGTGTTCACTAGTAAGGAATAGAAAAACCCACAACATTACACTAACATGTCACAATTCTCATCAACTTTTAAATACGCAACAAATTAACAAAACTTTTCTTAAGCCAATATAGACATGGCAGGAAATCTGTACTATTACCAACATCAGCCAGAAACAACGTTTGACTTTGTGGACAGAGTAGCTATTCTCAATCACATTTATTCGTGTTATTACCTTTATCAGCCACAAACAACGTTTGACTTTGTAGACGAAGTAGCTATTCTCAATCACTCTGATTCGTATTATTACCCACATCAGCCACAAACAACGTTCGGCTTTGTGGACGAAGTAGCTATTCTCAATCACTTTGATTCGTATTATTACCCACATCATCCACAAACAATGCTTGGCTTTGTTGACGAAGTAGCTATTCTCAATCACATTGATTCGTATTATGACGAAGTAGTTATTCTCAATCACATTCTTCCGTATCATTACCCACGTCAACCACAAAACCACATGTTTCTGGCATCCCCACACTCTCACATAATGCATGATATTTTGATGAATAATCCGGATGATGCTTTTCCGGAAAGCAGCTTCATCGTGAGCGGCTTGGGGTTGGAGGATATGCATCATGCACTAGGAGAAAATACCAGCAGAAATAGTGGTTCGGGTTTATCAGAGGAAACAATTTTGGAGCATCTGCAAGTGATCACACCAAAAGCAAAGTTTGGTGGAGAAAACAAAGGCCAAAAAGAAGAAATCGATACTTGTGCTATCTGCTATAGTGAATATGAAGAAAACAAGAAAATTGGAAAAATGCAATGTGGCCATTTGTTATCTATGTGGATTGCATCAAAAGTTGGCTTAACTAAGAATAGTGCCACGAGTCAGGGCTGACCGCCTTGACGGTGTAAGGTTTTTTATTTTTGGCCTTTTCACTTAATTAACGAGATTATATTATTAGAAACAGATCCATTGTGAAAGAATGAGTTTTTTTTAGAGATGAATTTTGGATGTGTGTAAAAAATATATGGGAAAAGAGTATTTATATTGTATTGTGTAGGGTTTAAAAAAAAAAAAAATCCCGATTGGGGTTTTTTTTTTTGATTTTCGACATTGTGGTATGCGTTGGTGTATTAACTCATGGCGTAACGCCGTTACCTTTTTTGGGTTGGGCGGTATGATAACGCCGTGTAACGCCGGTCCACATCAGCAAAATAAATTCGGTTTGTTTAATTTGACTCCTTAAAAATTAAATGACCTGAAAAATAAAATAGGGCACTCGTAAATTTAATTCTTTATCATTAGATTATGCGTATAATCTACAGGTATCCGACCGTTAAGATACTTCTTGTGGTACAAGGGACCGACTTATAAACCATATATATATATATATTTAAGAAAACAACAACTTACAATTACGATCGCATCATTCTCTTCTTATTAGTTATCGCTCTATTATATTTGTTAAGCTTTGTTGAGTTTATTAATTTAGGTTCAAGATAGTTGTTAAGATGGCTTCATATCACAACCAAACCAATCATCAGCTACAAAACAACATGTTTCCGGCATCAATGCGTGTTATTTTTAACCAAACGATGGAGCTTGATGAAGATGTAGCCATGCTTGATGGAACTTTTGATATCGGAATCGACCAAATTCGTTCCATACCAAGAGATCAACCAACGCCAGGATACAACTGGATGAATAATTCGGGTGATGCTTTTTCGAAAGGCAGTTACATCATGAGCGACTCAGAGTCGGATGATTCAGACGAATACGGTTGGATCATGAACGAAATGGTGTCGGAGGATTATACGGATGAAGTGATCGAGTCGGAGGATGATACGGACGAAGTGAATGAGTCGGAGGATGATATGGACGAAGTGAACGAGTGGGAGGATATGCATCGTGCAGTAGGACCAGATACCAGCGACAACTGTAGTTCAGGTTTATCAGAGGAAACGATTATGGAGCATTTACAAGTGAGCACACTAAAAACAGAGATTGGTGGAAAGGGTGAAGGCGAAAAAGAAGAGATTGATACTTGTGCTATCTGTTACGGTGAATATGAAGAAAGCAAGAAAATTGGAAAACTGCAATGTGGCCATTTGTTTCATGTGGATTGCCTTATAAGTTGGCTATCACGCAAGAATAGTTGCCCGATGTGCAGGGCTACCGCATTGACGGTGTAGGTTTTTTATTTTGGTCTTTCACTTAATTAACGAGGCCATAACTGTGGAATACAATTTATTTAGATGTACTATGTATAACTTTATAAGAATCAGAGTTCAATATTGCAGTTTTTGCTTTCTATTATTGTTGCTTGTATGCCAAAGTCATTATTTGATGAGTTTATCCGGTTAATTGATGATTTGATGTCATGATATTTTTGTTCGAATTTATGTCTTTTCTTGTACCTGTGACCTATCGATCTTAATAATTATTGAGGATTGTTTTCACTCAGTTGCAGAATTGTCACCAACCATATCATTCCTTACTATACGTACCAGTTTTTGAAAGAAACTTGTTTTATGTTCTTGTTCAATTTATGTTTCTTTTTAACGAAAAACTTTGGTTAGTAAAACTAATGACCGTAGACTTCTAACGAGTTGATAAAGAATTTAAACCTAATACCTCTCTAACCAGGACTCAAGTCTTATTCACTATGGTAATACATCTTGATTTACAGCCTAGATAGCCACTTGCAACACTTGAGGATAGTGTTTGGAATTTGAAACAAGTTGTTTGTGAAAAAATCGAAAAGCTCTTACGGCCGAGCAAGGTTAGAGTATTTCGGGCATGTGGTGAGCAGTGAGGGGGTGTCAACAGATCGCCCCCAAACTTATAAAGACTTGATGCCTTGTGCATACATTGTACTGAGGTAATACAAATATTCATAATCGAAAATTGTAGTGGAAATCCGACAACTTTGGTTAGATGAATATGAAGACATTCATGAAATGAATTTGGGGATCGGATAATTTGGTTGGATCTAGGTTTGTATCCTTTATGATTCGGGGAAGAAAGTCGAGCATTAAGTTACGTATATAAAAAGATCGAATTAAGTGGAATCCAACGTGGAATGTCCATATTAGCAATTAAATAACTCCTTAAAATTTAAATGATCTCCTAATAAATAACTCCTGAAAAATAAAATAGGGTACTCCTAAATTTTATTCTTTATCATTGGATTACGTATATAATCTATAGGTATCCGTTACTTGTGGTACAAGGGACTGACTCATATGACGTATATAAGAACATGGTGTTACGATTGTTGTCATTTTTTTTTTTAAAAAATGTTTTTTCTCAAGTTCATAACTAATTGGTAAGACTGTCGTCAAAAGTAGAGTCCTTTTTGGGTCGCCCTCAGTGAACCGTTAAGAGAAATAATAAGGAAGAATACTTTGCGGTTTAAACCGTAAAGGGCTATGGGATGTTGGGGTATCCCACATCGTCCCATAGAGTAAAGTCATGCCCCTTCCTATTGATATATATAGAAGGGCATGGAAAAATGTTTAAGTACTCATTCCTTCCTTCTCTATTCCTACTCTTTATAAGAGTCTTTCGTGTATCGGGACCTTAGGGGCGTTCAATTGCTTTCTCTTCGGTTTGGGGTGTGAGCTATAGGAGAGTACTACTCGTTTGGGTTACTTTGCCTCCAAGTTACTGACTGTCATAAAAATGGATCCGATGTTTGAAAGAAAATCCGATTTTCTCAAAGGTTAGTATTTTCTTATTTATTTACTTACTTCGTATTAAGTTGCTTTTAGTTTATTAGGTTTAGATCCTTTAGGGTTTAGTTCCCTTTCTGCCCTATATTAATTGTTTATTCCGCTGCGTGTTAATCTAGTTAAGGAATAGAGATCAACGATTACACTATCATTCTCTTCTCATCACTTTTGAAATACGCAATATATTCAACAAACTTTTCTTAAGCCTGTATAGTCATGGCGCGATTCGTACTATTACCAACATCATCCCCGCCCCCCCCCCATAAACACCGATTGACTTTGTGGACAGAGTAGCTATTCTCAAATCACATTTTATTCGTGGTTATTACCTTTATAAGCCACAACAACGTTTGACTATGTGGACGAAAGTAGCTATTCTCAATCACTCTGATTCGTATTATTACCCACATACGCCCCTCACCCAACAAACAACGTTCGGCTTGCGCTGGACGCACCTCACCTGTATCAGAACCTAAAGAACGGCGTTGCCGCCTTCAAGTGATCTTCGAAGAGTGCTGTAATAACATAAAAATAATTTTTTATTACCCACATCACCACAAACAATGCTGGCATTGTTGACGAAGTAGTCTATTCCTCAATAACATTGATTCGTAATTATGACGAATTAGTTATTCTCCGCATCCACATCTTCCCTATCACTAACCCACGTCAACCAGCACAAACCACATGGCTACTGCGTCAACCACACACTCTCACCATAATGCATGATATTTTGATGAATACATCCATGATGCTTTTCCCGAAAGCAGCTTCCAGACCTGAGCGGCTTGGGTTGGAGAGATATGCAACCCTGCACTAGAAAAATACAAGAAAAAAGATCAAGAAAGTGGTTCGGATTATCAGAGGAAACCATTTGGAGCATCTGCCAAGTGATCACCCCAAAAGCAAAGTTTGTGGAGAAACAAAGGCAAAAAGAAGAAAACCGATACTTTGTGCTATCTTCTTTTTTAGTGAATATGAAGAAAACAAGAAAATTGAAAAACTGGCAAATTTGGCCATTTTTTTCCAACATGATGATTGCATCAAAATTTGGCAGACAACTTAAGATAGTTCCCGGATGTTGCAGGGCTACCGCCCGTTAACGGTAGGTTTTAAATTTGCCTTTCACTTAATTACGAGATTATTTATTAGAATCAGAGTTCTTTTTTTTTAATCAGAGTCCAATATTGCAGTTTTTAGTTTTACTTTCTATCATCATTGCTTTGAATGCCAAAGTCATTATTTGGTGGTTTCTTAGGTTTCTTGATGTCATGAATATTTGTTCAGGCCTATTACATTTCTTGTATCTATCAATCTTTCAAATGTAATCGAGGATGTGTTCACTCGGATAGCAAAATTTGTCAGCAACCATATCTCCCTTGCTATACTAGTTTGAAAGAAACTGTTTATGTTCTTGTTCTATTTATTTTACTTTTTAAAGAAAAGTTAACCTGTCAAACTAATGACCGTAAACTTCTAACAAGTTAATAAAGAATTCAAACCTAATACCTCTCTAACCAGGACTCAAGTCTTATTCACTATGGTAATACATCTTAATTTACATCCCTCCAAGAACCCCCCCACCACCCCCCACTTGCAACCTTGATGTTAGTTTTGAAATTTGAAACAAGTTGTTTGTGAACAAATCGAAAAGCTCTTCCGGCCGAGCAAGGTTAGATGTAATTTCGGCATGTGGTGAGCAGTGAGGGTGTCAACAGATCACGCCTCAAAATGTATAAGATTCATTGGAGGCCTTGTGCATACATGAACGAGGTATCCCAAATATACATAATCAAAACAATGACAAATACAATGCTAAATCCTAACGAACGCCAATAGAACGATCAATCAAATTCAAATCCTAAATGCACTAGGAACCGTTCTTATAGCAGTAAGCCAATCAAATTCACATCCTAAATGCACTAGGAGCTGTTCTTATAGCAGTAAGCCAGTAATATTGCCTCTCGTTTTGGACATCTCTTACGTCCAACATCAAGTCAAATTTAGCTTCTTTTCAAATATATGCGAGACATGTTAAAATAACAAAAGAAAGATAGGCAAGGGGTAGCAATATCTTTCCAGAACTAAAGTTTGCAAATCTCAGGAAATGTACAGTTTCTGATGTACAATGTGCAAACCGTTATAGCACCATTTGCTCTTGATTAGGGAGTTTCAGCTCCAATGGAAGGAGATACCTGTTTCCCTAACAAGATAGAAGATCAAAAGAACACACAAACAAGAAGAGGGAAGAAGGCACAGACTGATAAAACGATTAAAAAAACAACATTTAATCCAAACATATGTTTTCAAGTTCCTCTTTTCTTATTGTTTTTTCATTTATTTTGTTCATCAAACTATTTTGTAATTTCATTAGAGAGAGGGAGAAGAAACAAACTGTCTCGGAAAACTGAACAACTCTTTCTCTTCAAAAGGAGAAGACCAATCACGAGAACCACCGGCAGATGTTTCAGAACCTACCGCTCCTACCCCATCCGGATGTAAACCCCCCACTGATATCCCATTATTCCCATTCGACATAATACCCGTTGGCGGTCTCGTGGAGGTCTTACCACCCCTTCCTAATGCATAATGATCTACTGAGTTTGTAGAAGACATCCACATGCCATTCGTCCTTGGTGAGCTACTAGGTGGAAGAGGAAGTCGATCCAGACTCCAGTCTATATTTGTGTAATCAAACTGTAAGGAGTCACATGTGTTCCAGTCTACAGGAGACGATGGGCCTGAGCACCCGTTTGATCCCAGCCCAGAGAAAAGCCCAAGAGAAGAAGCAGGCGCTAAAGTAGGAGTGGTGGTGGTGGTGGTACTACCAACCATTCTGTTCCACATACCACCATTGTTGTAATGGTTCATGGAACCCTGTTGGCTAAAATGATGATCCAAGGGGCACTGCTGGATGCATACTGATGTTGAAGATGTGGCTGCTGCTGCTGCTGATAATGGAAATGGTCATACATTTGTCGATTACTGACACTGTTTATATGGCTTGAGGTGTTAAAGCTTCTTGTTGTAGCGGGACCATGTTGGAACCCATTTGCGTGCATATTCATTACCTGTTCAACAACACTGGGATTCAATCAGTAACAGATGCTGACTATGATGAACTAAACTCATAGGTATGTGCTTCGATTTGGCCGCTGCATCATGATTACAGGTTCCCTCACTTATCCTAACTGTAGGTTCTTTAACTCAGATCCAATAATTAAATACCGTGAATCTGTTTTGGCTGGTGAGGGTGCAGCCTGTAACGAAGAAGTCTATGAATATGAGACAGAAGGGTTTTATCTACCTACAGGCCATCGTTTCTCTACGGATGAAGTAACAACTTGTTGCTGTTTTACTTTACCTCCTTCAAACAACCATGCAACCGACTGCTCAACTTTACCTTCATTTAATATAATAGCCATTGTGGCACGTTCATAGGAAAATCTCATTGCCACAAGTTGTTGAGCCAGTCCTTCTAGCTTTCTTGACATCAAGTAACCACTGCATCGTTCATGTAGTTCCTGAGCTCTCCTCTCTTTTTGTCGCTGATGTTTTTTTCTTATTCTTTTGACGAATCTTTTCACGTTTACCATTGTCAACCCCAGGTGATGATGTCTCCTGACGAGAGAATGTTTGGTTATTCTTCTCTTTGTGATCTTCATACTTGCTGGACTAACCGCCGCTGTTAGACAGGGAATCGTATTCAATACCCATCCCAACAGAGTTCCCAATACGGTCCTTAGTTTCAAGTGCATGAAAGGTTCCCAGAAGCGTATTGTAACCACTAGTAGGTACACTGCCACCTGTGTTCGTAATTGATGTGGGTTTGGTAGAAGACTTTTGTGGCTCCCTGCCAGCAACTCGTTTGTCTTTTGACTTTGACTTAGATGCGGGAGACATTGCGATTTCCAGCTTGCTACAAGATCAAAGTAATCTCTTGGTTATATAACCATACAAACTTGCAATGAAATTGTCACCATTGATGAGGGTCACTACTAGAAAAAATGTCATTAGCAACAATTAGAAATCGTTGCTAAATTATGTATTTAGCATATAATTTTAGCAACAAAATTGTTACCAAAGTTGTAATTTTTTTAGCAATAAAAAATTAGTTGGTATTTCTACAAATGACCATAAATATTTGTTGCTAATTTAGAAACCACTAAGCAATTTCGTTGCATTATCAAATTAGACCCGGTCGAATTAGCAACTAATCCCAATTGATGCTAATTTGAGCGGTGCTAATTTGATAATGTAACGAAATTTCGTAGTAGTTGCTAAATTAGCAACAAATATTTATGGTCATTTTGTAGAAATAACAACTATTTTTTTTATTTCTAAAAAAATTTCAACTTTGTTAACAATTTTGTTGCTAAAATTAGATGTTAAATACATAATTTAGCAACGATTTCTAATTGTTTCTAATGACATTTTTTCTAGTGGTGGGTAAACGAACAGTCAGCACAAATTGCTACAGATAATAACATATATATGTAAGCATCTGCGCCCTGCATCATGCTA
>BQNB010186531.1:0-12118 GCA_026074375.1 Tanacetum coccineum
TGATTATTTCTAGTCTCTGCGATTTAGCTTAAAAGTTAAATGAAAAGTAAATGTGTATCAGATGAAAATAAATAGTGACGAATAATAGGAGTCGTAAAATAACCTGAAATTGAGAAATGTTACAGGTTTAGCCTTGGATATTATAAAGAAATCAAGAAGATAAATCAATCAAACAACACATAGATATATTGAATGATTAATGATGAATAACCTTACTTGATTAAAACATGGATTCAACGTAGTACAATAGGGTTTTGAGGCCCTAAAAACGACCTATAAAGCTGCTAGAATGACTAGGGTTCATCTCGCTAAGTTTATACAAAGTTACACACTTAAAACCCTAAAAATGGATTTTTATTTATAGAGATATCGATGCGACGGCGTCGCTTAGAAATCCTGACGCCGTCGCCACGTCGATAATTCTAGATCCTCTTTAAAAGTCGGCACGTCCTGACGTCGTCGTGAAATTTCTGACACCGTCACTATATAGATCATGATGGCGTCTGTTTCTTCTCCAAATGAGCCCAAGTCACGTGTATTTCCTCCAAAAGCTATCCAAGTGCTAAAACCTTGAAAACAAACGATTAAGCACGTAATCTGGGCATATTTGCATGATTTAAGGGGTTAAATGACCCCGAAATAGTGTATAAAATGACACCTCATCAAATACCCCTATACTTGGGATTTGCTTGTCCTCAAATAAATGGGCTTTTCTACCTAGACAATAGCAATATTGGGGTCATAATGGGGAAACAGAAAATCAACACTCATTACCTGTCATAGCATATAAATTACCATAGGCTTGGTAAAGGATCAAACCTCCACCGCTAGGTGCAACCATTATTCATTACTATCTAAGAGTTCTTTTAAAGGGTTGTGGGGTGTAGGTGTAAGATAACATATAATGGAAATGGAAACGGATGAGATACATTTGTGTGGCTTTGGGTGAATTTAGAGTGGAAGGGTTAGCTAATTATTTATATGAATACATGTTGGTTTGGTTGCTAAGCCAAAACTCGGACAAAGATATACAAACTCTACACAACTCCACATCTCTCTTTCTTTTTCTTTTCTATTTTTCTCTCTTTTTTTTCTTTTTTTTCGAATAACATAATACATCATAACTTGGGGTTTATAACACGTACCCCTACACTTGAGCTTTTACATGCTCGATATTTACAATCTAACTAATGACCCATATTGAGGTGGATCAAAACAACATAGAGATCATCTAACAAACATATAGGGGTATTGACTTAACTTTTCTTCCCCATTCTTAATAAATACAACCATGAATCACAATAGTCCCAAAACAGTATTTACAAGGATAAGGACTTAGAAATTGTATACTTAAATAATTAACTTGGGTTAAAACAATAATGTACTAAAAGCGAGTACATACAAGGTAGGTTAAGGCGATTTGGGTGTAACAATTGGTTTAAAGGTTAACAATGCTCTTAATTAATAATCTGGAATCCACTAGAAAATTACGAGAACCGTGAAAAAGGATCGGCTCGAGGATTGTACTAGGGGTATCCTGCACTAAAAATGAGTGCATGGTAAGGATGTGGGATAGTTATATGATCGGTGTGACCATCATAACAATTACAGGTTTAAAACATGGGTTAATCCTAGTGCCTATTATCTAGAAAATCTTAAAACTCACTATGCGGTCTCGGGATGCATTACAAAAACAAGTTCTAAAATTTAATATATTATCGGTACACTCATATAATTTAATACCGATACCAATGTTCCAGAAAAGGCGACCTAGACCACACGTGTACATCCGTAACGATGGAATAGACACATATGACTGCATTCGAACCTTAACTCGAACAAGCTAAAGGTATAAACTATCTTGGGTATCGAAAATGGATACCCAAATTCCTATAGATCTAAAGGCGAACCATACATTTTAAGGGTGGAATTATGAGGGTTTTGTGCTAGTCATATAAATTCCTATCCATGAGATGCTATTAATACTCGACTTTCATCGGTATGTGTCATAAAATTTTTTAAATTTTGGTTAAAATTACCTTTTTATGCTATGTTTCGATATATTACCCAACATTTTAAGGACAACCCATACATGGCAAATGACATGAATGTTTCTATGTTATTTTCCCCTACAATTAAGTTGAACATTGTCGCTAATGTTCTATAGAGGTTACCGTAATTAAAATCGAATAAAGGGAAAGAAAAAAAAGTAAAAGAAACTTGTACTCCCACTGTTGCTCAATATCATGGAGATGAAAAAAACATGAGATAACTGGTTAAATCGTCCTCCAAAAGTCGTCCAATGAAACTTCCTAAGAACTTCCAAGCTTCTTCTCATCAAATATAACCTGTAATCAAAGACAAAGACAACTACACCAAGCATAAAATAGGCAGGATAGATATGTACAACGAGAATTTAGGGTTTTGACTCTATGAAAGCAGTAAAGATAGGATGAGAGTAATGATATAATCATAGGTTTATGCATGTTTATAAAAGAATTACATATTTTAAATGTTGTGCAAACTATTTTTCGAAAATACTTGAAACTTTTCAAATTTTCCTGTAGTTGGGCTTACGACGCCTTCAGGAATTATCCTGACGTCGTCTCCAGGCTCTAAGCAAAATTTTTATTTCATTCTCTTTGAGAAACTTCCTGCACTCGATTATATAAGTTATTTCCTATATGAAATTACTGCATAAAACCTGAGATTAGTCAATACAATCATATGACTCGAAACTGACGCAAATTAATCTAAACAATTTATTTTAGATGTTTAAATTGGTTCTTATAAACCGGATATTTTCCCTTACACTTATTTTGTTGCAAAATATCTTTGACTACAAATAAGACGAAGTTACAAATAAACAAAGCATGATTACAAAGTTTATTTAAACATAATAAAACAAACAATAAAGAATTCAAACACAAGACACTCCTAACATGCGAGAAAAGTAAATATTGGGTTGCCTTAGAGAAAGCGCTTTTCTTTATTTATGAGTCTTGTAGCTAGGCTCGAAGTCACATGTCCTTACGTGACTTCTCCTTACGTGACTTCTCTTTTATAAAATCCATCATCCAGATCAGATGGCTTCATACATCCTCTATCATAGTCATCTTCACTGAGGTTTATCCTAGATGACAATAAGTCGTGACCTTCTCTGGATAATTCGCTTCTTTTTGGGTCTTTATATGGTGTTTTAAAGGTAACTTCTTTAATTCCATCTGTAAAAGTCATTAACCCGTATTTCCTATTTATAGCTAGGCATGCAATTTCAATGAAGGGTCATCCAAATACTACATGGGAAAAACTAGGATTGATATTGGCCTCAATATTTTACAAAATTGTAAAATCCATAATGTAACTCATATTTCCTACAAATATGTGCATATCTTTTCCTATTCTTACGAGATTTCTTCCCCTATAATCATGTCCAATCTTTTGAATAGAGTTATAATAGGCCAAGGACATGATGTTCATAGGTAAGTCAATATCAATGTATGCGTTAGCCGTGAATTTATGTCCTATCATGCAGGGAATTTTAAGGTTTCGTGGGTCACCCTTTTTGATCCTAAAGTCATAGTTCAGTGAGCATTTGGGCATTTCCTTAATCAATGATTCATAAACCGATTCTTCACTTGTATTGACTAAGTTTTGAGGCTCTTCGACGTCCAACCATTCAATATCTTCATCACCCATGCTAGGTTTAATTTTATCAATAGCAGTGGGGTCATTTGGTTTCGGTTGTGGCACATCCCTTTGTTCTTTCATAAGTTTAACGGTGTTGGTGTTGTCGGGGTAGTCCTTCTCATCTTCCTCACTTTTTGCTACCTCGTCATTGTGGAACTTGCTTTTTTGCTTGGGATGGATTGTGATGGTATTGATCGAACCATGGATATGGGTTGAGCATTGTGGGTCTTCAGTAGGGTAAGAACGAGCAGAAAAAACTGGATAGGTACTTAGTTTCGGGTTCTTAACCGTGTCGCTAGGTAGTGCTCCTGCTATTCGATCGGTGATGGCCTTCAACACTGTGTCGATCTTGTTGGTCATCTCATTTTGTTGTTGTTTGAAATTGGCTTCAAACTTGGACAGTCTAGCGTCTTGAGATGCCATGAAGTTGGATACCATTCCTTCTAGATTTGATTGATTGTTAAATATTTGAGGACGGTTTTTGAAGGAACGGTTCGTGATCGAACCATTAGGTTGGAATCGGTTAGGTGGGTTTGAAAAATTATTTTGGGAATTTTGGGGTTGTCTCCACCTAAGGTTTGGGTGACTTTTCCATGACGGATTGTAGGTGTCACCAAAAGTGTTTTGTTCAAGGTTAAAAGTGTACCACTTACTTTCTGCTTCGTTGGTACACGAGGATGCATATTCAATGAAGGCTTGTTCGGGATCTTCCATGCAATACTGAGTGTCATGGGGAACACTGCAGATCTCACACGAGGAAGTGATCTTGTTCACTTGAGTGGGTTGCATCGGAGGAAGATGAGCTTCCATGATGTTGTTGGAACATTAGGATATCATTGCGGAGTTTTGCGGTCCTTCCCGGTGGAAAGAATTGAGCAAGGAAACGAGTAGTAAGATCCTCCCATGTGGTGATGGATCCTGCTGGAAGATGTTCAAGCCAATTGCTAGCTTGATCGAGAAGGGAAAACTGAAATAAACGCAGGTGTGTTCTTTCCTTATTTGCATCGTCAAGGTCAAGTGAGTCCACAAGTTTTAAGAAATCCTTGAGGTGTTGGTTTGGATCCTCGAACCGAAGTTTGTGGAATGAGCATCCGTTTTGCCCCAATTGGATGGTGTCGGATCAAATAGGTACCACATTGTTCCCTACGGGGAGCTCAATGGTATTCCTGTAGCCCTTGTGGCTAGGTTTGGAGTAATCTCTAAGAGTACGGATATGATTCTCGTCTCCTATGGAGGTTGACAAGAATAGGTTATGAAACAATTAACACAAAGAAAAGATAGACTGCAAGAAAGCTAATATACGGATGAAAGTCTCACTTGAAAGGATTCAAGTGAGTAGAACTAAGTTAAACTATGATGAAAACCTAACTATTCCCCACGCAGCGGCGCAAAAAACTTGATGCGGGGTTGTGAGACTCACACAGGAAGTTTTACAAACCCCTAAGCAGAGTACCTAACCGTTGTAGTAGTAGTATAGGCAAGTCTCGAGGGTTGTTATCATTCTCTAGGGGAATAGGTTCGGAAGGATTGATCACGGTCTAACAGAATTCTAAGGGTTGAAAGAAGATTATTTTTGTGTTTTTATATTTAATAGAAAGCAAGTAAATCAATGGTTTGAGAGGTTAGGTTGTTTAACTAATAACTAAACTAATATCTAATCTACTAGTGATAACTTTATGATAAACAATTCTATTTACCTAATCATGCACTACTCCTTAGATTTCTTCTCCTAGATCTGTTTCCTTGTCACACTTGTGATGATCTATGTAAGTATTTCCTAGGTCATGAATGGATTACAGGAACCCACCGTCTATCTAATATTCCGTTAAGGCAACGCACAGGTAAGGCAGTATGAAGACTATTACAAGGCCCCTAAGAGTATATTAAATGCTTGTGAAATATCTTAAGAGGGATCAACCATATAAGGGGTTAAGGTAGTATGAAGACTGTTACCCGATGGTATCCTTTCTACGCACTCGCGTTTCCCTAGATGTGTCTACAACGATACAGACAAAAGCTGGTTTTCTAGAATCTAACACGCACATTCATCAACAAGAAGCAACATCAAAAGGATCTATAATCTAAGTTTCATGCAATCATAGATAAATACAAAGGATGGTTTAGCCCCGCATGTTATAGATAAAGCAAGAAGATAAATTAATCGAACAACACATAGACATATTGAATGATTAATGATAAATAATTTTACTTGATAAAAACATGGATCCAAGGTAGTTGCAATAGGGTTTTGAGGCCCTAAAAACGACCTATAAAGCTGCTAGAATGACTAGGGTTCATCTCCCTAGGTTTATACAAAGTTACACACTTAAAACCCTACTTTCAGTTTTATATATATACAGAAATCGCTGCGACGGTGTCGCTTTATATCACTGACGCCTTCGCTACGTAGATGGTTCTAGATCTTTATTAAGTCGGCCACGTCATGACGCCGTCGCCAGATTCTAGACGCCGTCATTGATAGATCACGACGGCATCGCTTTATGCTTGCGACGCCGTCTCCACACTCTGTGAGCAGATTTCTTCAAGAGATTTGGTGTAGGTCCGTAGTCTTGTCCGTTTCTTCTCTAAATGAGCCCAAGTCACATGTATTTCCTTCAAATGCCATCCAAGTGCTAAAAATACAAAAACAAACAATAAAGCGCATAATCTGGGCATATTTGCATGATTTAGGGGGTTAAATGACCCTGAAATAGTGTATAAAATGACACCTCATCAAGCTGCAGTTACATGACTATCAAAGATTAGTCCTAACCCAATTCAATGCCCTATCCCCAATACATAAGTTCTTATGCACGAAACTCGCCATGGCAACAAGGCCAATCCTCCACAGGTATTTCATTATTTTTTTCTGTATTCCTTGATTGTGTTTATATGCATACATTTATAGTTTCTACTTTTTGTTTTTTCCTCAAACCTTTTACAAGTGACTTTATTGTAAAAGATACTAGAAACACGTGCCCACAGTACATGAGGTGTACAATTATTCAGGTTATACATACACATCCTCTTTTCTATGTTTTGTTTGATCATGTTGGATGCTTACTTTATTATAGGATATTTTTATTGTTTCAGATTGCTTGCACTATTGATCTTTTAACCACTTCAGGGATGCAATTGGCTTTGTTAGTATAGCCTATGGGCCCTCCCACATCCATCAAAAAATGCAGGTTACAAGTAGTTATAGTTATCATGATTCGATTCCAAGAAGATTGTAAAACAACATAAAAACACATGCAAAAAATGTACATACAATTTTTCAAAAACTCAGTAGCCTTACTCCTATTTTTAGTTATCATCATATCGGCTACACATTAAGATACCATAACAGCAATCATTATTTTCAAGTTTCTTACAATTTTCCCAAGCTCAATAACAAAGGTTGTGGTTGCATTATCAAGATTGTATCATACAATACTTGCTATAACTTATGTATAAACGTATGATTTTTTTATAGCAGATATCATGTGAAATTAAGTAAGGTTATTATTGATAGTTCTTTAAAGACAAGTGGCAAAATAAATGGGTTGGAATTGGGTAATTTTTTATACATATCAGTTATCCATATTTTATTTTTGCTAGGCTACATAAGTACCACTTAACTTTGCATTATATACATATCAGTTGGCAGAAAGGAGCAAGGAAACAACAACAAGGGTCCAAATACTTCTCATCCACAAATGGAAAAATGGTATAATCAGGAGGTCCTGCCATTCTCTGTTCCTGCGGCAACAGCTTTCAATGCACAAAGTATGCACACACTTTACCACAACTTGGGATAAGTTAGATAAAGGTTCTTTCAGGTAATGTTTCAATCTTTTTGTAGACTCTTCTTTAGGTCTATCATACAGTAGTATCCGCATGCTTCTAAATTTATATACATATATAAAATAATACTTCTCATTCCATAATCCATACCAATCACCCGTAAGCAATATATGATTATCACCAATGAACACATTCTAATGTGGTTTATATGAACATTTAGTTTCATTTTCATTTCACAAATCCCAACCATTATAACAAAAAAAATCCATTCTGACCATTTGACAGCATACTTTTTTATCTTGAGTTCAAAGTAAAGGATCGTGAGGAGGATCAGAAATGATACACAATGGCACTTGCTACTGCGATGGCAACTGCAGCTGAAATGTCAGTGGTGGCTGCTGCAAATGTAGCTGCTGAGCTTGATAGGTTAGTTACGACTTCCAAAAGACTATGATTTTCTTGGATTCTTAAATTCATATTTAGCATATGACCCTTCGTATATCTGACTATGAAATCTTTTGTTTGCGTGATTCATTCAGGACAAGTCGCTAGTGTTAAATATGACGGCTTCAAGGTGGTTAATGACGGTGTATGATTGCATGCTCCGTTTGGCTTAAGCCACCTGAATACATGCAAAATCTGGTGCTGCTCTCATCAATAGGTTTGATGGTAATAATATTTTAAGTCTTTCATGTATTACTGTTACATATAATCCAAAATTAGGAATTAGTAACGTGTGCTATTACGTTAGTAACTCACAACTCTTTAGTATCAACTCCTGTCTACAAATTAGTTATTTTAGCAATTATTTTGCTTTTGTGTAGGTGTAATTCTAGGGCCATGGGAGCAATATTGAGTATGAATAGGAAAAAATGGTAATCGGTACTATCTGTTTTGACCAATAACAAAACTGCTTTCTCCATTAAGTGCACCACATTGTAGCATTTGTTGTGTCTTTGATAAAATGAATCATTACGGAGTAGGAACTTTTGTAAAATGACTCATCTTCTGTGTAAGCCAGTTGAATACGCCTTAATTAAGGGATTTTGTAAAAGTATCATTATTAACTTTGCATACAAAATAATCTTCTATCTTAACCAATTATGAAACATTGTCTATATCCTTTGTTCTATCTTAACCAATCATTTATTTTATGGTCATATTGGTGGTTTTAGGTGCATTCCGAGCTTCTGTACTGTCCTTTTGGCACAGAGACGAGTTGCGTATTCTCATTTCATTCATTTAAGTATTATTTTGTTATTTAATCCAACAATTTACCAATCAAAATATCCCTTATCGATAATAAAATCCAAATCCAAACACCCCATAAAACAACGCCTGGTCTATCCCAGACACCTGCCATACTACTTTTGGGTCGAATACTAATTCTAGTTACATAACTAGTTAATGAAATAATGCCGTTACATGCTTGTTTGTTGCTTCCACTATAATGAGTCTAAAGTTATGGAATGGTTCAAAACAAGTAGTCCCTTTAGTTTCGTAGTATTGTAATTATGCTTTCACTATGATCATAAGACTGTGAGTCAAAGCAGAATGTGCAAATTGAGATGAGTGGTGATGTGTTATGAAAGCTTTAAATTTATAAGACTAGTTTTATCTGATTTTCAAACTAACACACGGGTAAAGTAAAAACCCTCGTTTATAGTATAGATTTAGGGTAAGACTAGGTCGTTCCACGGGATTGATTTGTCTCAGAAAAGTTGGTTGGTTTTACAGAATGGAATCTTTAAATTTGTCGCGAATTTAAAGATAAAAGGACACAATTTCTGTTGTAATTCAAGTTTATAAAAATGACGTTTATTTAGGCTAAGAACAATGGGGACAAACATGCAAGTAATAATGCAAACATGAATTGAAGCATAAAAGTAAGAATAGATGGATAATCGTTGAAACAATTAACTATTTCATATAAGAAAGAATCCTTTCGGCCTTTAGTCTTTAATATATAAAATACATAAGGAGCTATTCATGTATGAAGGCAATAATGATAAAATTCCTTTAATCAAGTTCATTAGAGATGAGAGTAAGTATTAAACGTGTTCATATTCGGTTTGATAAACATTTTATTAGTCAATTCTCACAAGACTAATATCGAATTGCCATAGACAAACAACGCGAAATGTAAACACAAAGATAGAGCCTTTTGACATATTTCCACCATATATGATTAATCAAACATATAACAAGTATCCAGATAATCAAATATCTCAAGACCATATCCATAAGCATAATGTAAAGCATGTTCATGTCATTGTTCTATGTTAAGCCCAAACAAACATATACGACTACTCCATAATCATGAAAGCAAAACTCATAACAAGCATTATAGATTCAGTAAGAATCATATTCAAAAGAGTAACAAGGTTTATACCAATTCCAAGAGCAAAAGATGATGATTTCACAAGAATTTCCCAAGAACACTTAATTATATTCAAAGTAAACCCAAATACTATGAATGATTCTGTCACAATAGCTTATAGTTTTGAAATACACTTCACTAACACTCCCTTGGATGTATTAAAACCTGGAAACTTGGTGAACTACAAGAACAAGTTCAACAATTTCCCTAAACTTCCTTCTAACTTGACTATTGTTGTTGTGTGTTATTTTGTTGATATGATGATGAACTGATGACAGAAACACTAATTTGGGGTTCCTTTTATAGCCTCAAGTCGGAGGTTATAGGAGAAGTGAAAGGCCATCACTTGAATGCTTATCATAATGATTTTGAGTTACTACACCCCCAAGTACACCACACTTCTAGAAAAGTGCGCCGCACTTGGCTTCAATAATAAATTCCCTCTCCATGACTGGAAGTACGCCACACTTCCTTGAAAGTGCACCGCACTTGGCCTTATTTCATTAAATTCTTCTTTACTTCTCTTCAAGATCCTTCTTTAACATCCGTTAGTGTTTTTGACGAATATTTCTTGCATTTCCAGTCCTTTTCCGTCATTCTTACCTGAAACAACTTTTACTCAAATAAGTAACTAAACATACATTATTTAATATATTTATATAGATAATTTACACATTTGCAAGGGATAGTTCATGTATATTTGGAGCGTTATCAAATCCCCTCATACTTAGCTATTGCTTGCCTTCAAGCAATCAAAGCGAAAATACTTTGTTTTTGGTAGAAGAATAAACAAGTTAATGATCACAAGCATAGATAATGCGACAAAGCAACTCAACAATTTTTTAGAGATAAGTTCACACTCACTCAATTTAGTGAAGTAGATGGTATACGTAAGTCACTCAAACGCTCAGTCATGAAACATTCAAATTACGATAGGCTTGAACAACAAACTAAACTGCACCGACATGACGTAAGCACCAGACATAATGGTAGGAATGATAAAAGTGACGATCTTATTAAGATAAAAGTCTTGTAATAAATAGAGAAATAATATTGTGTTATAGGTTAGGCGATAGGCTCGTGACTTAAATAAAGTCACGAGACCCGACAAATAGCAAAAAGCTAAGAAACAAGAGCTCCTTGCTCTGCCTTGTAATTGGGTATAAATACCCCACCACCACCTCATTTGTAAAAGGAGTCTCCTAAGTGTCTTCTAATCTCATTCTTATCTTTTCTTTAATCCTCCTCTCACTTTCTCTCACTACTTTCTATCTTTCTCTCTCTAGAATAAACACACACATAATACCTAAACACACACTCTATTGCTTATTGATCCTGAATTCAAGACCTAACAAGTGGTATCAGAGCTGAAGGGAGCAATTTAGTGTTCGTTTAGGGTGCTGATTCAGACAGCTTATCACGTCAGCTTATTTTGACAGCTTATTTCAAGCTTATTTTGAGCTTATTTGAGCTTGTTTTGAGCATTTCGGTCCTGATCAGCAGTGCTTATTCTGGTTAAGTGCTTATTTCGTGTGCTTATTCTGTTTTTAGCTTATTTTTGTGAGCTTATCGAGTCAAAACTGCTTAATTTTGGTCAAATCTGCTTATTTTGTGCTTATTTCGCTAATTTCGGTTGTGTTTTATGCAACTAAGATTGATTGCTTATGGTTTTATCGTAAGAATCGAGGCCAAATTAGTTCAAAATCTACTTATTTGAGCTTATTGTCAAAATCAGTAGTTCAAATTCAGTAAAAACAGTTGCAATTTTCAAATTCAGTAGTTGACTGGTCAAACTCGGTAGTCAACGGTCAAACTCAAATAATTCAATAATTTAGAAAAAGTTGTTACAATACTCAAATTCGAAAGTTTAACTGGTCAAACTCGAAAAAAAACACAGTTAAAAATATCAAAGTCGGATCTGAAACTGATTCTATAGAGTTTTGACTTTTGGTTATCGGTCAAACTCGGTAGTCAAAGTCACAATAACTGATTCTATAGAGTTTTTGAGAAAACGCGTTTTGAGTAACAATATCCAACATATCTGAGTTTCATATCGAAATTAAAATCAAGAAAAAATAAAAGATATAGTAGATCTCAGATTTTTTCTTGTGTGTACTTTAATAAGATTCATAGATCTCATAGATCTTGAACACAAAAGCAATATCATCACGGATCTGCACATTTAGATCTGATCAAGATCCAAATTCATTACCGAGTTTGAACTCAAAGAAAATTAATACAACATAAGAATAATCTCAGTTT